>BMAO01008138.1:0-19848 GCA_019973975.1 Trichonephila clavata
AAATAACTCTAAATACATTATGTTTAAGATTAATAATTAGCAATACTGGAAATAAGTTTTGCAACACAATCTGTAGAATTTAAGGTGGACTTCTAAATGTACTGAAAAGGTCAGGGTACTTTAACTTAATGAAATCACATTATTTGGATATGAAACTTTTGTTGAGAACGTAAATTACTCATATAAATCCACCTTGAAATGTAAAAATGTCAGAAATGGTCTAGAAAATTTTAAAATTACGAAAAATACATATATCTTTGCTTCCAAAATGCTCGGACGCCATGTTTGGCAAGCTTTAGTGTAATGACTGCAGATGGCGCCACGTGTATGCAATCTACTTACAAAACTTTTAAAACATTACTTTAGAAGAAAATTGAGCATAAACTGCTTAAATACACATTAAGAATACTTTATTTTACGAAAAAGAATATTTTGCTACATGAATAATGATTTTAATCACTTCAGAAACACTAATTCTGCTTTTTTTTATATGAAAGGGGAGGAGGTAAGAGAATTAAAGTAACCCAAGACTACGTCATGAGATGACGTCATTGTTAGGGAGGGGACCCTCTTTGTTGGAATGAAAGAAGGAAGTTCTGACAATTTGTTTCCAAGATGAAACGGTCAAGTGACCTTGAGATAAGGTTGACGAGGGTGGGGGGAAACATGAACAGGATAGCTGTTTATTTCAGGGGGAGGCGATTGGAATCTATTTTGGGACTGAAAGGGGGTTATTGTGGGGTGTATACTTTCTCAGTGAGTGAAACATTTGTAGAATTGTCATTTCAACCAGACTGAAAGCTCTTCTGCAGGGAGTGGTCAATGAATGCTATGCACCGGGGCCCTAAAATAATCAAGAATAAAAAAAATATACTCTTGCATATGAAAACTTTACAATACTCCTATTGATGTCAATATGGCGAGTTGTAAAATTTATCAAAAACATTATTATTATGGATAGCTAAAATTCGACAATCTTCAAAATAATTCTTGATGTTACGAAAGTTTAGTTTTTGTTATTCGATTTGGGAAGCTCCCAAGAATCCCTACCTCAACTGGACTTTTTAGAAGATATAATTTAGAAGTGGACTTATATTAATAAAGTAGCGAAATTTTTATGAAGAAGCCTGGTTGTTATTTCAATAGTAACTCTAAAAATAATGTGAATGTTTCAAAAATAGAAAGTAAGAATGTAAAGAAAAATCCTAACTATATATACATAGAAAAAATATTACATAGAAGTATTTTCCATGAAAAGAGAATGTTTTGAAAATGTAATTTTTCTTCATGTTTTTGCTATAAAATTACATTTAAATAGTTTTAATGTAATGGAATATAATGGAAAATTTTAATCGAATTGTTAAGTAATTACTACTCTGTGCTAATGGATCACATAAGCAGAATAAAAAATTCGTAAAACAGAGAATTATGCACAGATCTCAAAAATAAGTTATTTTTGTATTTGGAAAGGAAGTCCTTTCCGAAATTAAAGCAGCTACGTACAAATGGACTGCACTCTTAAAATTTCCCATTTGGAAAAAAATTCAATCAATATTAGATATGTAAATTTTGAAGATGAAAGATTAACTATAAATGAGAATTTTTACAGGGTTTATTAAAGTAATTTATGTGCCTGGAGCAGGATTAGCAAAAGAAAGAGAGATTAGTGTCGCTCTATAAAGCAACAAGAGGGCTATTGATCACAAACCTCGTAATGTTCAACCTCGGTCGAGTAACGAGAATGACACCTGAGCTGGCATCCCTCTTTCCTAACTACCACATAAATGGGAGGAATGGCCTCATCTACACGGAGGGTCTTTAGTGGCAACAGGATTTGAGCCCATGACACTCCAGACATGAACTCGTGACCATAACCACTAAGCTACTGCGCCCACCAGGAATAGCAAAAATTCTATTGAAAAGGTTAAGGGAGTCTGATAACCAATCAGTTTTTAATATATTTGAAGTTTTCTGAGATTTGACAATCTCAATATTCGACAGTTTAGAGAGAGTGATTAGTTTAGCAATCATTTTAAAGCATTTTTCCATTCTTAAAAATTTAATTAAAAACTGGAAGGAGGTACCGCCCCCTCCCTTATCTGCCTAATGGCGGACCAACTCCCATTGTACAAATTATGCAACTCTATCACAGCTCAAATTGTAAAACTGTAATTTCCTTGTATTATGTAGTTCATACGGTTTTTTCTTCATAATTGGCTGTAAAATTTATAACACATCGTCACGTTTAACTATTTTTGCACATTCATGCAAAGCCTCCCTATCATAAATGTAAATTTGTCCAAACTGTGAGTTTGCTCCATTCTGTAAAAAAGATGTAGTTTCTTTTGTTAACTTCACCTTAAAAAAAAACTTGAAATGAATTTATTACAGCATCATGAAAAATTTTTTGTATATAAAGAGAGATATTTGGGAGAATAATCGGTTCGTTCAGTGAAATGGCTATTAACTCTTACTTTTACTACTAAAATCGTTTCTGTTCAGTTATGTTTCGAGGTTTTTAATTTTTAAAGAGCAATATTTGTGTTTTTACACATAGTTAAAAACCTTAGAAGCTTTTTTTGCTTTCATTAATTTTTTCCTATTGAGAAATTGCCGGGCTTAAAACATTCTTGTGTTACTAAAAGACAATATTTGGAAGAGGTGGACTACTGAAAATTATATGACTTAAAATCAGCCTTTTTTCAGCTGATACTACAATGAGACTTTATTGAGTTCAAGTATTCCGTATACAAGTATTACAAATATAACTGAATTTATCTATGATATTTCAAAATGTATTATAACACTATAGTAAAATAATTTCAAGTCATGTAATAAAAATCAAACTTTTTAAATTGCACCGACTTAAAACTGAGAAAAAATTAGATGTTATACCTGGGGGTTTCTAATTTCAGTTTGTATCATTATTATTTTTATAAGTGTTTCAAAACTTTTATGAAAGCATCATGATAAGATTAGGCTGAGTAATCTCTGTCATCGTATATATATATAACAAATGCTATCAATTTTATGTAAAACATATTTAAATATAAAAAAAAAATATATGAGTATTGAAAACACTGGCGGAGCTGGTCCTGAGTGGACCCTGTATCATCCTTGAGGGCACTCTCTAAGGCAGGCATGTCAAACACGCGGCACGCGGGCCACATGCGGCCCGCCAATACCTAGGTTGCGGCCCGCGGAGACATTTTACAAAATTTTAACTGTCAATATATATTTAAGGGGTTTTTTTTTATTTTAAAATTTTTTTCTGGTAAACCTTTTTTAAAAAATTTACAATATATTCACCTGCTATCTATTCTTGTTTTTTAAAAAACTCTATTTAATTATAAAAATAGCCTTTAAATGAAAATTATTTTCAATATTTTATTGAAATTTTTTCATTTAATTTCACTGTAATAAACAAATTCTTATTAAATTCTTAAATGCACTTTTGCATATTATTTGCTATATATCGCACTACGATTCATCGTGTGTGAAACTTTTTTTTTCTCTTTGAAGTGTCCAATCAGTAAGAGGCGAATAGCATGGCGTCAAAGGCCATTGAAGATTTATTTTTTTAAAACATTTAAAACCCCCAAGATGACCAAGTCAAAGTGCAGTGTTTGCGCAATCGTTTGTGAATGAAAGTGTATTTTGGGTTTTATTCATATTAAAATAAAAAGTTATTTAATAAAAATATAATGACACTTCAAGAACAGAGTAAGAAAAGATAAACTGAAGATGAACATCATAACTTTCAAGAAAAATGGGAACTACAATATTTTTATGCCCATAATAAGAATAAAATATTAGGCCTGATATGTAAAAACTCTAATTCAGTCGCAAAGGAATATAATTTTAAAAGGCACTATGACAGAAATCAGAAAACAAATTCTGACCAACATGCTGGGAAACTTTGACAAGACGAGTTGTCGGAACTGAAATCAATTTAAAAATGAAAAAAATTTATTCACTAAATTTGTTGACGGAGTGAGTGAGCGAATGTTAACAACGAACTCTTCAACTGCTCGAGGGCGTTTGGCCACGAACCTCGTAATTTTGAACCATGGTTAAGTGACGAGAACGATATCTGAGCTGGCATCCCTTCTCCTGCCTTCCACACCACACCAACTGGTGGACGTCTTAACCTCGACATATTTAATGTGTATCGGCCCCCTCTGCATTGAGGATTTTCAGCGGTATTAGGCCAGTTATTTTATGACTCGAGTCCGTTACCTTGACCACCAGGTTACCGCGGCCACCTAAATTTGTTGAAGACTATACAACTGCTATAAAAACTATATATTTTCCCTTTTAATCGCAAGCGGGTCGAAACCATTTACTGAAGAAGAATATATTAATGAGTGCTTAATTAAAGTGAAGGAATAACCGTATTTACTCGAATTTAAGCCGCACTTTTTTCCAATGTTAATGCTACAGAAATGGGGTGCGGCTTAGAATCGAAGGGAAAGAAATTTGTTGGATGGGGTATTTAGAGAAATTATGAGTTCCCGTAATTAAAAATTGGTAATACTGATAAAATAACCGAAAATTCACGTGTTATTAGATCTCCTTTTAAATTTATTTTGATTGCGTAAAATTTGATATCGATAAACCATTTTACATTATTTTTCATTCTTCACAATAACCTTTTGAGAATTTGGGGTGCGGCTTAGAACAGATGGCGGATTAGATTCGAAATATAAAAGTGGTATTATGTCCAGCACAAGTAAAAAAAAATTTTAAAGTGTAATTTTAAGTTGAAATTCTGTAACCAGCAGAGATGATGAAATAATGGAGAATTATAGTCATGTATTATGCATAATACATGTTTTTGATGCACTTTTAGAAATCTTGATGAAGTGTAAGTTATCCTTGTAAAAGTTGTTTCGTGTCTTACAACTGATAGAGCATTTACCATGACTAGTATTACTAAAGCAATTGCAAGATTAAAAGAAACAAGCAAACAACATGGTAATAGTACAATTTTGAACATTTTCATCGTATTATTACTTAGCAAGTATTGTACTTAGATATACTGGACATGTTTTAAAATAGTCAGTATAATTGAAACTTTATTCGAGCTTGTAGATTTTGGCATCGTCGATTTGCTTCATTTCTAAAAGGTTTAGAATGGTAATTTATCGATCAACCATATTACATGAAAGTTCAATGGATTTTGACCAATAAGGGTTAAAACGATTTTTTAAATTGCTGGATGAAATCATTATTTTCTTGGAAACAAGAAAAAACAATTATGAAAGTGTAAAAGATGATTAAATAATGATGAAAGTTAATTGAAAGATGAACATTGGGTAAAGCACTTGGCTTTCTCAGTTGATATTACTAGTCTACTTAACTTAAGCTTCAAGGCAAAAATTTATTTGCTACGATGCTATTTGATGATATTAACGCTTTCGAACAAAAATTATTACTGACAAATTATTACAAATAGAAAGAGAAAACTTGTCTCAGTTCAAAGTTTTTTTTAAAAAAAATCTATTGATTAAATCATTTAAATTAAAATTTACAGAATATTAAATTAAATTATTAAAAATGGAATTCGCGATCAAATATTATCTGATTTTAAAAATTTTGAATTACAATTTCGTTTCTTAATTTCACCTCTATGTATCGATATTGTAATTGTTGATTAAAAGTTACAAATGGAATTAATTGAAATTTATTTTGATTCTTTGCCGAAGCAAAAAGTTTCGAAGTAATTTGTCTAGATATTTATATATCTTCATCTGTAGATCACGGTTTCTTAAAATGTTATCATTTATTACGCGTATAATGGCTATGTTCGGAAGCAATCATTTTCTTTAATGAAAAGTAACGAAAATTCTCAGAACAGTCGAGATTAAATGAAAAACATTTATCATCATTTCTTAAAAATTATATCAACTCAATATGTTCAACCAAATTTTGATGAATTGCTTTGAAAAAAAAACGACGTCAAATATCTTCTAAGAATAACATTACATTCATTCTATTTCATAAAATAATTTTTTTTTTATAAAACAATATAAAATATTTATAGTTTAAAAAAATAAATGAAATATTAAATGATTATGTATGAAAAAATATAATACACTGAGTTTTATAAATACATAGTATAATCATCCTAAAAATCCTGTTTTATTAATTTTTTGAACATTGAAAACATGTGGCCCTCAACTTCATGTAAAATAGCTCATGTGGCCCGTGATATCAAATGAGTTTGACATGCCTGCTCTAAGGCCACCCTTGCGATTTTTTGCTTACACGTTTGGGTGCCCGCCCTCAAAGCTTGGGGCCCCGTATCATTGATACGCGGTAACTATGCCCCTGATTGGAAATAGCATTAATTTGTAAAACAAGAAATGGAATGCTGTTAAAAAAGGACTGACAAAAAAGTGCTCTAGTTAATATTTTCTAAGAAAAATGACATTTTCTTTTTAAAGATTCAAATCGAAACTTTATTTCCATAATAAGCATCCTTCTATGACAATTTCAAATACAATTTGTATCTAAGAGATATGAGCAGAAAGAAACTTATTAAAATTTCGCATATTTCTATCAAACAAAGAGAATTAGATCGATAAATAAATAAAGGTAACAAAGATAAATAAAACAAATATATCCCCTAAAACTCGAAAAAAAAAATACTTTTTCTAAATTTCAAATAAAGATCTACCAAATTCTTCATCGAAAAATTAAAACCCCCACCCATATTTCGTTTCCCTTCTTAATCTTATGGGCATTGTTTATGATACCTAAGACAATGTAGACGTATTTGTCAAGAGACAATTTGAACGTTTTCTTCCTAAAAATCCGGAGCCTTATAACGATGATTTTATAGAAAAGTTGAAATGAATTACATGATTTCTAAACTACAATACCAATTTCCACAAAAAGGGATAAATGTCATCCGAAACTAGGAAACAGTAAAATTCTACAATAGAATTACCTCAAAAATGTTGTACTCAAAGGCCTACCCTGGAATACAATAATTCATGTGACAAAATATCAAGTGCATTACACTCAATTATTTTCCATATGAATGGGAAAAACTCACATAATAATTATACCCAAATTAAGCAAATATATCCTATGTTTTCCGACAAATCTAGACTGATTAGCCTCATCATTTCTGCAGAAAAATGTATTTTTGAGTAGATTCCAAAACTATATATACTTAGAAGTGCAATGCACATTTTGATACCTATCCACTAGCACGGCTTTCAAAAAAAAATGTCTCTGCACCCAATTTTGTGCGGCAGTGACAGAACCTTATTCAAACGTTGAAACCTATTTGTAGAAAACTCTTTCCCATTCTTTCCTCACCCCCCCTTCGTTTGCTGACACGTTTTTCCTCTCTTGGATCTGGTTCTTCAAAGAGCGCATGCGCTCTCATACCGACTACATCTGTCAATCATTTCTAAACCACACCCCGTTCCTATAGTAACGATAGGTTTCCAGAAAACAAAAGTTATCTTTATGACGTCATCCGAGTTGCAAACAACGCCATCTGTTGGATAAAGCAGATTTGTGAAATTTCGAAAACGCTCTTAAGCAAGTTAGAGAATGAATGGTAGAATTACTTTGATTTGTTATAGTAAAATACAGTATATTGCTACAAATTAAGTTGAATAAATATTAAATAATGATTAATCAAAAACTTTTATCCAAATAAAATAATTCTGAATTAATACAGTTTACAAATATTTTCTCTTTAGAGTTTATAGGCAAAATGGGTAAAATGCTAAATATACATATTTTAACATACTCTGATTTATCTGAAGTTTGTATTTGCAAACTACTTCAAAACACAATTCTGCACAAAAAGTTAAATACCAGGGACCAAATACCAAATGGCTTGGCCCAGTGAGAGAGAGAATATTAATGTCGCACTGATTAGCAACACGAGGGCTTTTGGCGACGGTCCGCGTAATTTTTGAACCATGGTCAAGTGATGCGGACGACACCTGAGCTGGCACCCCCTCTCCTAACTACCCCACCACACCAATGGGAGGACGTTTGAGCTCTTGACAGATTTAACGTGCATTGCTCCCCTACACGGCGGGTCTTTAGTGGTACTAGGATCGAACTCATGACATGCTAGCCATGATCCGATGCCTAGACCACTCGTCCACTGCGGCCGCATGGCTTGGCCCAGAGCCTTGGTCACAACGGGTGCCTCATTCTGTTTTCAACTCATCCTTAATCATAATTTAGAATAATTTCAAAAGTCAAATCTTATTTCCAATTGTATTTTCTGAAAAACTGGGAACTTTGGACAATATGTCAACTAATTACATGTGATGACCATTGTCCATGAATAAAAGCCAAGGTTTACCATCATCTATTAACATAACTCATTCAGTCAAAAGGCGGTAGTCAGTCAAGCTGGTTTAAGCAATCGTAAGTCATGCACATTTACTTGTTTCAGGTTATTGTTTGTACCAGTATTTGACAATGTATGCTATGTACTGTCTACTTTTAAGAGTCATAGGTGGGGCCCATATTTGTGTTGGGCCCCAGGGCCTCAAGAAGTCTAAAGATGCCCCTGTTAGACAGTGCATTAACCTTTTTAATTTAGTGACTTTAAAACAGAAATTAAAGTTTATGAAAATATTTATTACCTATGCGCCCAAGACCCACAACTCCCACAGTACTTTCACATACAGAAGTCCCACACATCCATAGTGGTCCCCAAGCACAGTTTGCCCATCCACCACTATAAAAGAAAGATAATGCATAAATGACACATTTGAAGTAATTTCTAAATTTATCAGCATAAAAAGCATTTATTCAAAATATGATAAACTTATTCACTGGTAAGCTTTTTAAAATTCAGTCTATTAGTACTTTTAATGCAAATGTACTGAAGACAAAGTACTTGTTCTTTCTATTTCAATGAAGAAATAAGGTATCTATAAATAAAACATGGAGTTGGTACAGTTGAGAGCAAAATCTTTGAAACCAATTATACTAGTAACTAGCCAAAAAATTTAAAAAATTGAATGTTATTTTAAAAAATATAATTTTTTAAATAAAATTTCATTAGAATCATTTAGAACTAACTCAAAATTTATATTCATGGCCAAAATTAATTCATTTTAATACATAATATAAATAATTTTTTGCTTCCAATAACTTCTTATAAAATTATATGCAAGAACAATAAAGTATGAAAATTTACGAACTTTTAAACATTTTAATAAGATTGTAAACAACATTCTAATCAAACAAATAAGAATACACAATAATACATCTTCTAAAATTGTACTTTACAGTAAATAATAAATTCTGTTTCTTTGAATACAACAGAAATATGGAAATTTTCTAATTTTAGAGAAGGAAGAACGTACTACTTATGTATAATACATTCAAAACAGAACGAAATTTCTGAAATAATTTTCTGGGTTTGAAATTAAATGTTTCCATTTGTTTAATAAAATGAATGTTTTATAAATTAAATATAAAATTTAAGACATAACTAATAATTTAAAACAATTTTTTAAAAGTGATTGAAACAAATTTAAAAGAGTGAAAAATTGTTGTATTGATGAATTTTTTAGCATCCAAAAAAGATGTTTGAAAAGTTATGTATAGTAATATATGTTTATGTAATTCTTTCAGAATTTTTAATAAAATATTAGAAAACTTTTTTTAAAAAAAGAGGTACACAAGGTCTTTTCCCCCCACAAAGATAAAAAAACTTATTTTTACTTGCATAAAATTAAAATGTGAAGAGACATTAACTCATAATTTACATTAAAAAAAATAGAATTTTTTTTATGAAAAAAATTTATGGAAACATAAATTTACAAAAATTTGCTGATTTATTAATTGATTTATTTGAAGATAAATGCATTTTTGCAATAAAATAATTCACTGAATGGTTCTGAATGTTTACTCAAAAGAATATAAAAACAACCTGATGGGATGTCATAAATGAAGGATATCTAATTTAAAAAACCTTCCCTAAAGGATAATTCTAATACAACTTGATAATTATTAAAACTGAAAAGAATTAATGAATGTATATGTAATTAATATTAAATAAAATACCATTCTACCATAAGTTCCTTGGTGTATATTAGTTTAGAAATAAAAAGCATAATAAATTTAGAAAAAATTAGGCTTACATTATTTTTTTAATGTGTATAAGAACTATAAAAGGGCTTTTTAATAATTATTCAAAGAAAATGAATTCCCGAAAAATACACTTATTTTGCGATTTCTTGTATATTCTCAATTTAATTATAAATCTGAAGATACTTCTGCTTTTATAAAAGCATACATTACAATTATACTTCAAATTAAAAAGTACATCAAACTAGATATTATGACAAAGGGATTCATTGAAAAAATGCCTGATAATTACAAATTAAGAATACACAAAGCAAGCAGTTCTACAAAGCAGTACAATACTTATGAATTTCTATAAAAATTGATGCATAACATTCAACTTCTTGTTTAAAATTTAGAAATATTTTATGGTAATAAGAGATGAAATATGACATTTTATGATAGAAAAAGTGGATCAACTATGATAGAAATCAATATAATATAAGGTAGTGAAATTATAATACAGAGAATAATGTTGATATGTTTATCTAATTGAATTGTAACAACTTTAGGTTCATATTCTTAAATACTACACAGGCAGCTTGAATGAAAAAATTTCGAATTACAGTTTGGTGTACTTATATACTATTGCAACCGTATTGGTGACATTAAATAAAACTGTATGAATTCTAAAAATGGCCATTGCGGATAACTTATGGAGCACTTAGCCCTGTTTAGCTCTAATTTCCTATTGGGTAATGAGAATGACAGTACAAGATTTCCTATTGCCCAGTGTAAATTTAAATAACTGAAATGAAAAAAAAAATAATTTACTGTATTTAATAAATAAATTTATTTTTCAAGGGCGAAAATTTAATTTAAACTATAAAAGGCTTTTGTAAAATTTACAAAAAGTAGCATTTGCAGAGATCAATGAAGTGGTAATTCTTAAAACTGAATATGCTAATGGGAATATGAAGAGTGTAGTAAAAAAAACTACATAAAAAATAATAAAGTATAAATAAATAATAATCTACAAAAGAATGGCAAATTTTAATTTATTATTATGATTAGTTTTATAATGATTATAATAATAAAATTAGTTATAATATAACTATTAATTTTATTATTTAAAAATTCAGTAAATCCTAGATTAGCATTTTAGTATTCAAGCTTCCCATATCAATGAATGGTTAGAGGTAGAATGGCAGCAGGTGGAGGAATATGAAACAAAGCTAATGGTTGCTGATTCAGCTACCAAGACAGATAAGAAATAGGGGTGTCCAATTGGGTTAGTTATCTTGAAAGTTAGTACAATATATGATAGTACATAAATAATACAGTTTGGATTTTACTAAAAAGTACATACCATCATGTACTGTATAATAAAAGAAGCTTCATAGATTGAAATAAAATTTTTACTTTGTAACTTCTTTAGTAGCTTCCATTAATCTTCTTGATGTTGACAAAAGTAATGCAATAGTTAACTCTGCCACAGCATCAGTCAACACGTCTGGTGTGTTACCAACCACAATTCCTCTAAATTAGAGCACAATCCATTATAAATATATAGTAATTCATTCGAGTCAAATTTAAAAAAAAAATGCCAGAGATATTTCAAAATACTAATTTTACTATAACTTATTACATTTTAGTTAATTACAAATACAATATTACAAAATTATAAGAAAAATAATGTTTTTACTAATTTAATCTGAATGGCAGTGTCAGATGAGACCCCGATTTAAGGAATTCAATGGGACCAAACATTTTATTTGTTAAATTGGGGTTATTCATAATATAGGGGTCCAAAAACACTTTTTTTTCACTTAGCTTTAGGAAATCCTATAATAATCAAATATACAAAAAATAACCACCAGTTAGAAATAACACACTTTTTATTCAGCAGCTAAAAATATTAGCAAATTATTAAGCAGCAGTTAATTGGAAATTTTAAAACATTGATGAGAAAGTACTTTTTTGACTTTATGCAGAGTAGAAAATACTATGTCATGTACATTCTGCTGCATGAAGTATGTTTTCACAGTTTCCAAACAATTTAAAGAATTAGAAAATGTAACAGTATTGATAGGAGTTTCATTATCAATTTCTGCATAAAGATCACTAAGCAATTATTTCTGACAATCTGCCATGCTTAACAAATTTCCAAAATCAAAATTTACTGCAAAGCCATATGTATGATAAATCTCACTTTTCTCAAGAAAAATATCAATTTATAATTTTTCTTAAAATAACCCCTCCATTGTGGAATGGGATGAGATAAAGGAATTTCCTATCTATTCCAAACTCACGTGGTAAGTTACACTTACGATTCACCTACCAACTGAAAAGTAACAAATACCAGTTAATAGACAAACTTGCCACTTACAAGAAAAGTTTTTCTGTTACCAGCAAAAAGAATGCCACTTGAAAAGAAGTCCAATTTGTTCTAATCCAAACTAATAAAGTTTTTTTTCAGTTGTTGAAATAATTAGTTTATTTGAGGTTTATTATTTGTTAAATAGGGGCTTTTGCCTCCCTTTTAAGTGGGAAAGATATAAAACTCATCAAATAGGGGTTCAGTAAATCAGGGTCCGACTGTACTAATACTACTAGAGTAAAAAAGTAACCGGAATGGTCCCTTACATTCACACAGGTATTCATTGGAGGAGAAATATCTGTTTCAGAGGTTGACAGAAGGAATAAAGAAAATTCACAGCCAACTGGAATTAATTTCCCGTAATGCTTGCATTAACTGAAGATCATTTCTGACAAAGTGAATATTTCATTTGTCGGACTCTGCTATATTATATTGGGAGCAGCATGAAACCATCAAACTCTGTGTTTTGCTCTGGGATTTTCAAGATGCCGAAGAAAGCATATAGAAATAATTCCAGCACCAGAGGATTTTTATCTGTTCCCATGGCTGAAAATGAAATTGCGTGAAGGGACATCATTTTGCGGATTCAGATGAGGTGATACAAAATGCGAGGAAGCAACTGAAGCACCTCTCAAAAAATTAAGGAACAGTTATACGAATGCTGGAATAAGTGTGTGGATGCAGGAGGGTAGTACCTTGAAAGCCAATAATTATTTTTCTATTTTTTTAAATAATTTGTAATTGACTCATTTCAGGAAATTTTTGACCTAATTTTAGTAAGCATATGAATTTATTTTAATTTTCAATTTTTATTAATTGATATAACAAATCTTAATAACACATATGTTAATTTATTCCTATTTGAAGATTCTTGGTCAATAATATTTTGAAAATAATGAAATCATAATAGTACTTTTTTATGCCATTCACATATCACCTTTTCTTGCATTCTGGTAAATCTATATGATCATGGCCAACAGACATTGTTCCAACAACTTTTAGATCAGGACCTAAAGTGACAAGAAAATGATAGAGATTTTTCTGTTTGATTATTACACTAAAAAACATTGCTCTGTTATATATGTATTTTTTGGCAATAAAATAAAAAAATTGCAGAAGTAATACTTTTAAAGATCTCCTAAAAATTTTAACTAATAAAAACAGACATTTTAAGCGATAAAAGTACTGCTCAATTTTAAATATAACATTGAATGAAACAGATGTTGAACATAGTACTTATTCACATCCCCCCCCTTAAGAATATCAGATTGTCTCAAGAAAGATATTTCTGTAAATTTTTCCTCCATTAATTGAAAAAAAAATGACAATGATTGGATTGATCTGTAACAAAATGTAGAACAATCACAAAAAGGTTTGGTTATAAAGTACCAAAAATAGATGAAAAGATACTGATATCAGTTTTGTGTTTCCCCACCCTTCAAAAAAAGTGACAAGACAATCAATGAATACCTACATTATTTACTACAATAATTTGCTTTTATTAATTTTATCTTCCCATTAATACAAAAAGATTATAACATGAAAATTATTATATGTTTAGATGCAACTAAATAGTTAAATATACATTTAGTAAGTTATTCAAACAGAAACACATTCACATAAGACAGATCAATATATAAAAATGAAAAGTAGATAGTACCTTGTTATTGATATGCCTAAAAAGCAATTATTGGTGCCAACATTTACCAAAAGATACAGCAATTAGTCATCCTCCCCTAAAAACTATCATATTGTATCTACCGTAACATTAAGTTTGCAACGCACACTTTAACACTAAAAATAAGATAGAAATTTACGGATGCGCATTACGGATGGGTATAAAAATGAAAAAAGATGAGCATAGAAAAAATTAGACTTTGTGATGTTGTGGAACTCGATTGCAGGTGGACGTCAAGCCAAATATTAATTTTTTTTTTTTTTTACTGTGATCTAATCAACTGTTTATTTGAGGTACAACATTCAGAAGATCACTGGAAAGAGAAAATGAAATCAGTTACAGGTGTTAAATCTATTTAGCCAGTTCTATTTTGTTGCATTGATGTCTGCATGGGTGTACACTCATTGCGTCTTCTTTGCTCGTCCATCGGGTTCTGTCTTGGGAACCTATCGTCGGGATTAGATTGGGAGGCCCTTGCCTCGCGCTTTCTTCGTATATCCGACGATTCTGTCTTAGAGGTCGATTGTCGGAGTCAATTGGGAGCCATTGCACTTCTTCCTTTGTCCGCAGGATTCTGTTTCGTGAATCTATTTGGAGCCTTTCTTTTCTTAGATCCGTCAATTCCGTCTCGGAGATCTATCGTGGGAGTCGATCTGGAGTTTTTTCTTTTTCTTGGGTCCACTCTTTTAAACTCTAGGGGCGGGTCCACTCTACGCCCCCCCATCAACCTCCATTGGCCGGCCTCAAGGTTTTGCACCCGGCACCTCGATCCTGCAAGCTCTCCATTCATGCAGAGATAACAAAAGTTCCGGTCCCTCTCAAAGGTCCCCGGCGACAAGGGCTTGGCTAACATCTTGCACTTGAAACATCTCCCCGCCTTCAGCGGAGGCACCAGCCTTTCAAGACGGACAATCACTGCCTATGAATGGAAAATAATGCAGTGATGTCCTGCCCATAATGTTTGCCAGTCACACAGTCGCCGACCGTCCAGCTGTCCGACACAGCACAATACCGCCAAAGCCACGTGTTTCCCAGCTGTGGAGCCCCTAATGAATAGGGGCGATTCCTCCATTGTGACGATGTCACAACTTCTACATTTATCAAAATACTGTTTATTTAAAAAAGTCTAGTAGCTGAGTGGTAGTGCATATCACTACAGGTGTCGGGTTCAAACCCCAGGCTGGGCAAGGTTGACTCAGCCTCTCATCCCTTCAGTGGTCGATAAATTAGTACCAAGCTTGCTTGGGAACTAAACTCTGGAGGTTTTGAGTCAGACTGACCACCTGACCGGAACATCTGCTCATGCACCTCAGTACGCAAGGTCATGAAAAACTGAGATGGGCACAGTAGGCTTTGGACCTCTATGGGATGTTGTGCCAGTGAATTTAGTTTATTTGAAAGAACTGACATTCTCCTTATGAACTTAAAGGGTTGTAGTTCGAACAAATGTGCTTTAATAGTACACAAAAAATAAGATACATAAATTAAGCCCAATATGCAAAAGGTTATGTAAAATTTACTATAATAGAGAATAGAACATTTATTTTAATTTTGACTTTCAAATACCGAAAAAAAAACAACAACCTGTTATCAGATATTTTTCTAACTTCAGAATAGCATGCATTGCAAATTAAGATTAGAAGTAAGGGTTATGATAATAAAAAAAATGCACAACAGAACTGCCTTTAGTAATAAAAATTTAACTTTGTATAAATCAGAAGTTTTATATGCATAAATAAAATTAATAACAGCAAATGTGGGCTTGAATTGAATTGCTTTCAGTGTCAAAATTTGGTAGCAAGACCTGCCACTAGATGGTACCACCCTGAGATGGCTCTTACATTTGGGGGAATTGCCTTGTCTGCCAAGGTAAATTACAATATGCAGCCCAAAAGAAAAAAAAAAAAGTTTTAAGCAAAATTACACCAAAGCATTAAAATACATTTGCAAGAATAAATGGATTATAAATATAACACATTTGAGCAATTTACAATAATTGGGTATAAAAAATGAAAAAAATTATATAAATTACCTGCAGCATCTAAAAGTTCAACATTTATTTTGTCAGTTATTAAACAATACACAGCATTTTTTCCTTTGACACGTTTCAAAAGTTCTTCTCTAGGTATAGGACTAGGTTTGTTCCATACTTCAACTGAGCACCTTAAATAAATATTTACAGAAATTAACAAGGCTATTACAATCATAATTTCTGGAAAAAAAATGAACACAAAAGAAATAAATTTGCTTTAAAAAATAACTAATGACATTCTTAAAGCGATGCTGAAAAGATAAATACATTACTTAAAAATTGAAAACTATTCATTAACATTTTCTGAAACTTGGTGTACTTTTACCACACTTAAAATTCTGTTTTAAAATAATAAATTAGATTACAATACAAAAGCTAGTGCGTGGTAAAATTATTAAATGAAAGAATGCAAATTTTAATAATCACAATGAATTAAATTACATACATTTTACAATTAAATTAATGAGACACATTGGACACTTTAATCTAGCATATATTTTAATGAAATCTTAGCAAACATATAAATTTTGATAGACCTTTGCAATAGAAAAATCTATTGCACTTTTTAATAATGGATAGCCCTAACAAACATTAATATAGCAAACTAGATTTAGTGCTTTAATGTCTTTTTAATTAAACACACAATTGTATACAAGTAACTGTTCTGACTCTGATAGAATGTTTATGAAGAGAAAATATGTAAATAACAAAAAGGTGTTTTGGAGTTTATTCCTAAAGTTGCATACAAGATTTTGACACAATGTTAGTTTGACCAGTTACATACTAGTGTATAGGATATTTAGATTGAAGAATGGGGTGCCTCTTGAATTTAATAGTGGATTTTAGATTTCATGTGATGGGATAATGTTCATCATACATTCAAATGGCATTACACAAAAACTGCTGCTAATGGTATACTGCCACCAGTTATTGGTGCTATGTTGATTTTTATGTGATGAATTGGCTCTTTGGATCTGTTAATACTTTATTGACTATTAGGTCTATGAATTTTTTTTCTATCATATAACAGCAGATGGAACTCAGAAGCAATTGTAGATTGACAATATTGGTAATTTTTGTGTTAATCACATTTCGGAAAAACAGTTGCCCCATACAGGGATGTCTTAAGGCATAGGCCAACTGGGCCTCGTCTTGTTCTCGACGCAGCCTTAAAAAGATCATGATTGAATAATTTCAACCATCAAATGTCTCTCATTTCCGGTTGTACTTTCCAAAAACTGGTAATTTCAGATGAAGCGTCAACTGGCTACATGTGATGATCATTGTCCACATATAGGCCTAGGCCTCTTCCAACATATGTCATTCAGTCTAATGGCGGCAATCGGTCAAGTCAGTTTGTACGATTGTAATTCAGATACATTTTTTTTGTTTTGGGTTTGTATGATTATTTTAAAATGAATACTATGCATTGTCTACTTTTATGTGTCATAGGGTGGGGCTTACTTTCACATAGGGGGCAGAGGGTCTACTTTTGTGTAAGGGCCCAGGGCCTCAAGAAGTCTTAAGATGTCTTTGGGCAAAAACAAAAAAATGGTCCCTTAAAACCAAAAAGTACCTCAGTTCTAATTGTTATTTAATTTTGTTGGAGTGAATATCCTTGAAAAGGATACTTATTGGTTACAGGGCCATGGTGACTGCTTTTCTGTGGTGCTGCTAACAGGAACATCGACAATATAGTCCAACACATTCACTACAAACACAATGACAATACAGAATTTGATGTGTTTTCTATGAGTTGCTACGTATTTCACTTCATGGTCCCTATCTTTGGAAAGAAACATCAAAAGTATTGGTTAAAAGTACAATTATGTTCTTTCTTTCATGATTTGAAAAAATACCTGTGATATAAGTGATGCATGGCTAGAGGCTTAATTTTAAATATTGAATGAATAGTTCACAAAAATGACACGTATTTGGATGAGAAGGATTTTATTACCGCATTTATTTGGGGAGGTTGTAAGAGAGGAGTGAATAAACATTAATACAAAGTCTGAGAAATAATAGTCGATTTGCAGAAAACAAATTAAATACTATTTAGATCTTAATAATTGTTTGAAAGGCCAATTATGATTTTATATCTTTTGGATTAATGCCAAGGAGCACAAAGGACACTTTGAATTCTCTAAGAACAAAAAACTAACTCTTAACTTTTTTTGAGTTCATATGGCAAATGATGCATAAATCCAGCAATATGAAAGAATGGTTTTTAGTGGTGGTGTACACCAATTTCTTTTATAGGAGGGGGGGGGCTCTATTTTAAAAATATTTAAACAAAAGTAATGAGACAATCTTTAAGCTAAAAATTAAAAATGGATTAGTCTATGGAAGGGATTTGAGCTGTCTTCTCCTTGTGCCACAGATGGTTTTGTATCTTTCTAAATTATCTTAATCAGGGGAGGTCAGACTTTTCCAGGATACAGGCTACTTCTAATATTTTTAAGGTGTTGCGGTCCACCCAGTGGCTTGGTGTGGCCATTCTGTATTTAAATTGTATGTTTTTTTTTCTTAACACTTGTTTCAACATTGTACCTTTCTTTTAAGATATCACAGGT
The DNA here is from genome assembly GCA_019973975.1 of Trichonephila clavata. Classification (NCBI taxonomy): domain Eukaryota; kingdom Metazoa; phylum Arthropoda; class Arachnida; order Araneae; family Nephilidae; genus Trichonephila; species Trichonephila clavata. The sequence continues at coordinate 18,726 of BMAO01008138.1, forward strand.
TACTATTTTTAATACAAAAACACAAGTTACACAAAATTGTCAAGTTGAATACTTGAACAACTCTGAGCGACTGGTAGAGCATGGATATATTCAATGCAGAGAGCAGTGAACATACATGAACCAATGAATTTGAAACTGGTGTATGTACTTAGTTTGTTCACTGGTGAATCCCGCCGCATTATGGGTCATGACATCAACACGAGAACCCAAACCCATGGAAGTTTGGGGTGTGGGATGAAAAAACTTTGAACGGTTAAAGTACTAGGTCTCTGTTGAGGTCTTAATCCCCAATCTTGATTGTGGGATGATGTCTCAATAACCAATCCTGTGCTATCACAGGAAGAGCTGATCATCAACATTTTCTGTCCTTCAGTCGGCATGTGGGGAAAAATTCATTTCTACAGCTGGGATCATAGAAATTGCTTCTTGTCCCTGCAGCGGTAATGAACATGTTAAACATCCTCATACACTTCCAATGAAGGTACATGTGTCGTCTTACACATTTATCAAATCATTTGGTTAAGTAAATGCAGTTGCATCTTTTGTGAAAAGTCAATTCTCTATTCTAGCTGACGTCAGTGTTCCATAAATATGTTTCTTTTAGTAAACACCTCATAGGTTTTAGTAAAAGTGGTCACACCAAAATGTCTTGGTGGTCCACTGGTCGATCGCAATCAACTTAATGTTCATCCCTGATCTTAATCTTCTTTCATTTGCTATAGTTCAATAATTTTTTTTGGAAACATTAAAATTTGTATTTTATACAGGTCCAATATTAACATATTGCTATTTTCCAGAGACATTTAATAATTTGGCAACCAACCACATATTTTAAGAATATAAAAATTAATATTTGACAATAATAGGATAGCTTATACTACATGGGGGAAAAGTTTAGAAAAGGTTCAACGAGGAAAAATATCATATATTTACCTGCTTTGTAAAAGCATGATAGCTTCTTTGGGGATATCATTTCGAGTTATCAAAACTTTAGGTACTGTCGTCATACTGTATGTTCTTGAATTCCTAAAAATAAATCTTTTTACCTTTAAATAAAGAAAAGTTAAATAATTTTATGAAAATGTGGTTTTTTTAATAAACTAAATAAAACTAATTGGAACGA
>BMAO01008139.1:0-20712 GCA_019973975.1 Trichonephila clavata
AACAAAATAAACCTTTCCTTAAAAACTTTTTTTTACTGTCAACTTATAACGTCATTACACAATTTATATGATGTAAAAGCTTGGCACGAGATTTAAGTACTCGTATTTACTTAGTTTGAAAACTTTAAAAATTAAAATCAATCAGATCAAGTTATTTAATTTACGTGTTTATCTACACAGATAAATCTCTATACTGTTGTGTGTAATTTTGGATTCTTCGATTTGGATACAATAGTTTCCTGGCATAATGTAATATCAAAGGAAGAGCTTGAAACTATTTTCAGCTTAATGAAACATCGATGTGAAGCTGCAATAAAAAATAAAGGCTACCTCACTAAGCACTGATAACTCAATGCTATCATCAGTATCTAATGTGTATCGATAGATATTGCAGCATAGCATTTTTTGCGTTGTAAATATTTGAATTTTTTTTGTACTGAATTTAGTATTAAATTCTCTTTAAAATTATATAACAGACTTTGCATTTTGTGCAATGAAACGTTTTCTATAAGCATACAAACTTAAAAAACATAACAATTTTAAGAAGTGTCCACAATTTTGGCCACCACTGAATATTAACGTCCAACTAATCAGCTACACGAAAGCTTTTGGCGACAGACCTCGTAATTTTGAACCATGGTCAAAAAATGACGAGGTCTATACCTGAGCTGGTATTCTGGGGGTCCGGACACCCCCCAAAGCCCTTGAGTTTTTTTCGATTGATAATAATTCTATATATATATATATATATATATATAACGAAACATTCAATTTAGTTCTTGTAATTAGCAATTTATTTGATTAATTAATGCTAATTATTAATTCAATAATTTATTTTGTACTGTTTTTTTGTTGATAAAATCAGAAGAATCAATTGGTGTTGTCTTGAGGCACGATACGAGTTGGGGGACTTTCGACCATGGGAAATTTTTGTGTGCGCTACTGAGTTCGGGTATAGACCTACCTAGACTACCTAGCTAGTTGATATGGTGTGGAAGTTAGGAACTACACCAACAGGAGGACGTTTGAGCCTGGACATATTTATCGGCCCCCTCTGCCCGGCAGGTCTTAAGCGGTACAAGGCTCGAACTCATGACTTGCAAAATAGCCACGAGTCCATTACCTTGAACACTAGACTATCGTATCTCCCCATATATATATTCTTCCCTTAGAATTAGTTGTAGTCTTGTAAAACACACCTCTCTTTTTTTTTTGTATAAATTTCCTGAGAGCAATACTTTTTTAACAGCCGTATGGCCAGCGAATCATTATAAATTTATTAATTTGGTCCTCGAACATGAAAGGTTGAAGACCCTTAGAATACACGACCACTCAGGATCCCTGCAATAAAATGTGTTTGACGCAACCAAGGTCAGTAATACAAAAATCTTTTATCTTCGACCATTGGCCTCTTTAATACAGCCATTCATATGTAATGGCATTTCAGTATTTACATAAATGAAATTTCAAAATATGTTGCATCATGTAGTGCATTTTTTTTTCTTTCGATTTCTTATTACTACATATCATTCCGATAATCTTGATTCAAATGACTAATCTCAACACAGAACCCTAAAAGCATATGTTCCAGACATTTCAATATCGAAAATAATTAATCTTAAACATGAAAAAAAAATATTTAAAACTTAAGCGCTCCATGTTCGCAATAAAATCTGAATCAAAAGGGAATGAGAACATTTCAGTTTTAGAGAACTCTAGCGTCTCTTTTATATGATAGGGAATTTTATTTTAACGTCGGTTCATATAATGACATCAAACCTCGTGTAACTTTAAATATAAATTCATGGTAAGTATTTTGTATATTCCTTTCAAAACATTATTTGATTTAAAAAGGAAATTTTTGAAATTTTGTGAATGGTTATACTGTTTTAATTCCCATTTTGTCCACTGAGAAGAAATTCCCATTTTGTCCACTGAGAAGAAAACTGTTCTGTCTTTCTTTTTTTTTTATACTTTTGATTCCATATATATGTGTTTAGTTTGGAATACATCTCAATAACTTGGAAAAACCAAACAATTACTATTTTTAACTTTAATTTTTAAAAAAATTTGTTTTAATTTGACAATTATTTCCCCCTAATATCATGATCTTTTTGTGATGATGAATTTTTAGTCTTTTGTCTACAACTTGGTAAAAAGTAGTTTATTCAAATAAAAAATAAAAAGCAATATATTATACCATTAATATAACAGTATCATAAACATTGATTTTTCTTTTCGTTGGGTATCGCTAGATGGCACTATGAATTTTATGATTATTTTGATGAAGATAAATACAAAGGCGAAAAATATTATCTCTTGTCTGATTAAAATAAAAAAATCTATCTTTTCGTAAAGCAATTAATATTTAAAAATTTTTAGTCAAATGTTTTATTATATTTTTGTTTTTTGTTTCTTATTTAAACTCAGATGCATCTTACTGATTACCTTCTACTGGAGCATATTTTTTCTAGCTTCGTTACCAGATGGCGCTGACTACCTGTTATTAAATATGCTCCCTCTTTCCAGGTTAATTTAATTTTTGTACACCTTTCGCTTTGTTATGCATGAAATGTATTCAACGCACTTTTTTTTTAATAATATTATTTTCTTCCGTGATCAAATCATATGGAAATAATGTTTCATATGAATGATGTTTTGAATAAATTCGTGAAATTTCAAGAATTCATTTAAATTTTATATCACATTTATAATTATTCTTTATGATTATTATACTGCCATTTTTATAATAAATTATTAATTAATATTTTTGATTTATTCTGGCTAACGTTTTTTAAATGCTAACTAGATTAAATCAAAAAATATATAAGAGGCTCTAAAATTTACTGATACCTGAATATTCAATGCACTCAGGGTACAATTAGTTCCAGAGTACAAATAATAAATAAGAAATTATTTTCTTATAAAGCATGAAAGAGGAATACATGAATTTATTCAACAATTGTAAGGATTTGGTTCTACACATTCAAGGAAGACTGCTTATTATTATTGTTTTTATTTATTTATTTGTGTAAAGGTTTTTTTTTTGGCGTTTGAAGAATAAGTTTCCTGTTCAGTGAAAGGATTTCTATAAAAAATTAAAAACTTAAGAATAATTTTAACATCACTGAACATTCTGTGGATATCAACATTTAAAATACATAGTCATTAATGACATGATTGTCATCGAATGCTATATTTTATGTAATCGCAGAACTATATATTTGCATTTTTTAATATTTTATTTCGTTTGGCAGTATCGATCGAAAACTAGGCACACATATATTAAGGTAAAAATTCGAATGTATATTGTGTTTAAAAAATGCACAGTATTTCTCTGAACATATTAAATGCATTATATTAATTCATACGTTGACGAGGTGAAGTTCAATCAGCGTTTTTTAGTAAAGTATTTATCGGCACAAATTGATTACAGTGTTTTAGTAAGGGGGTTTTACTTAAGATTTCCTAAGCCCAAACCACATACTATTTACATTTACAAATATTTATTGTTTCCTTAAAAAAATGCGCAAAATCTTGTGTTGTTTCTAATGCCACCTGTCTGGCGGTGTCAGATCTAGGCCCACGAAATTCATCATGACAAAGGGTTAGATTGTACGCCTGTCGTTAGCGTAGTTTTGAACACCATGCAAGTGACAGTACGATTTAGCTCATTTCCACTCCAATTTTCTGGGAAACACCTTGGGTGGACAGGGACCTCGCACCTCTCTTACCCTTTCACCAACCTCAAGAGAGGACTTGCAGCTCAACGGCTGTTTAGAGTACCCGTGTTTGAATTTGCCGTGTTTAGATTTTTTATATATACTTAGCCCTTTCTTCAAAAAATATTTTCTTACTGATATTTTTGGTTTTAAGTACCTTTAAATAATTTTTATTTGATAATAGTATATTTTTATTAATTTTTCATTTTAAGCCTTGCTGTTCTAAAATAGCTCTCGATTGGGACGAAGTTAAGATCACGTTAAATTGCTCTATTAATTAATTTAAAAATATATAGTACTCTTTTATATATTTAATTTGGATAATTTATATTTGGATAATGTAAATAGATTTTTCCATTTATTTTCCTTGGTATTCTTACTTCATATTTGGCAATGGGTAACTTAGCTTTAGTATAGGGGTCTTCAACCCGTGGCCCGAGGGTCCAGAATGGCCCGTTGAAGGCATTTTACTGACCTTTCATTTGAATCTGATGTAATTTCAGGAAAAATTACCTTGATAAAGCTTTCTTGTTGTAAAAAATGTCATTTTTTTCCCCTGTTATTCTAAATATTTAAAACATTTTTGTGCTATGCTTAATGTCCATTTGAGATAAAAAATTTCTTAAATTGACGGATTTTTCAAAAATTTCATTGTATCTTAAATAATTTCAATATAAAAAAAATCTGACTATGCATAAAATCTCAGAAGTTTTCAGAAGAAAAGGTGGACTTTAATTTTTAACGCGCAAAGTATTTTAATTTAACTTTTATTTAATATTTTTGAAACCAATATATACACAAATCTGTAACACCATCTCTTCCCTTAGAATCAGTTGTAGTCTTGTAAAACAGACCTCCCTTTTTTATTTAAATTTCCTGACTACATTAATTTTGTTGACAGTCGTGTGGCGCGTGGATCATTGTGGATTTATTTATATGACCCTCAAGCGTGTTAAAGGTTAAAGACCCTACTTTAGTATATTTAGTATTATTCCTATTATATTAATATCATTTTCCTCAGTATTAATGTATAGGCTTATTTTTACTCTAGTTTCTTTTTCCTACCTCCCAGTAGTATAGGAAAATTACAGGTGAAGGTTCGCTTGCCTGAAAACAAAGTTTAAAAAAACTTGCAGTATTAGTCCTAAGGTTAAGAGTTTGCTGTTGTACTTACTGACGCTATCTTTCTTTTTGACCAATGCTGCCTTGTTATATATACTTCTGCTTTTCTTCTTTGGATTTATAGCAATTTAGTATATTATTATTGATTAGGTATATGTGTGTGTGAGTATGGGATGTACCTTTGATTTGTTAGTTATAGAGTAAAAAATATGTATTTGGTTGCGGACAAGTAATTCATCATTTATGAAGCAATTTTCCCTAATAACTTTGTAACGGGCATGAGGAATAGAACTCGGTACCTCCTGATTCCCGTAAACAAGTAACTTACCACCGAAACCAGAATGATCTCTTGAGTCCGGAGGTTGTTACTGGCTTATATAGATACCACTGCCGCACACTTCCTAACCAGTGAGTTGGTAGGCGAACGAACGATATCGTTGTTTTGATGAATGTGTTAGTTGTTGCGTCATTCGATCTGACGGCTTGTTTTCTGCGTCATGTGTGTCTGACGCGCGAGCGCGGCTTGCTTTACTGCATCATGTGTGTCTGACGGCTTTTGGTTGCTCTTGCGGTATATAGATGGCGCCACGACAGTGGTGCGAAGGCTGCGTATTTCTTTGTCCAACGTCAAGTTCACCAATGAGCGATAGAACTCGGTACCACCTGATTCGTAAGCACGTAACTTACCGCTGGACCAAAATGATTACTTCAGTCCGGAGGCTATTACTAGCTTACATAGACACCACCGCCACAGGTACTATTCTGGTTCTTCTACTAATCCTCTTGGGGAAACTATTCTTTAACTGTGATTTTAGTTTAAAAACCGCTTTCCATTGAGATGACTTGATTTTATGCAAATATAACTACTATTTAAACCCTGAGGTTGGGTATGTGAGGTTTATGGTTAATCGTTGAGATCGTTACTTGCAAAATCCAAAAAATAAGAAAAGGTGAACTGCGACTGGGAGGTCGCGCGTCCTGAAATTAATATTCTTTTAGAATCCATCAGAAGTTGTGGAAGTAAATAACCTCGAAGCTGACCGAACTATTGGGGTTCGAAAAGGATCATCACAAGGAGCTCAGATTGAAGCTAAGTGATTTTCAATAATTTTATATGTCAGATAAAGTGTTAGGATTTCAGATTTCTCCCAGAGTTGAGCTATAAAGTTGTATATTTTAATTAAGTGCTAAAGATCGAATAAAAGTAACTATTTTTAGGATCATGTTTGCTTTTTCCCCGAACTCTCAACTTTCGTGTGTGATTGTCATTTTTAACTACTTACAAAAATGTTCATTAAGTGTTTTTGAATAGATGAAGACACACTAAAAAGTACCTAATTTTAAACTACCATTAATATGTCTTTACCTATTCTGGATAAAATTCATTAAAAACACTCTATATGTATGCTCTTTCTAAGGCGTCGCTCTATTTTCACCTACAAGAACACGTGTCAGGGAAGTATAATTAAAAAAAATTCCTGATTATCAGCGTAGACGTATTTTATTCAGTGCGTTAAAGAGCTTGCGACATTGAAGGATGGAAGCGTGAAAAAAATATCACAGACAAGGATCTTTCCTGTCGTAGGAAAGAGATGAGTTTAACTGAGAGGAAATAGTGCACACACGAAAAGTAATTAATAACGAAATATCGTGACTGTGTGTGCATGTGTGATCTTAAGCTCATTCTTCTCATTTACTCTTACGACAAGCGAAGGTGTTTAAATTATTAGGTACATTAGCTACTGTTTTTAACACGACAAGAAACAAGGTTTATTTTATTATTAAAATTCTTGAAGATATCAGTAATGACGTTATTTAATGTTTCGATAGTTTCGTTTCAATTTTTATAGCATGTATTTATTGCTGATATTATTTTACTTAATTATGTTACTTAATGTACAGTAAAATCATTTGAATAATTCGTTGTAAACAAATTAGAATTGAAATGCAAAAGGCAGAGTTGAATTGAACATGCGAAAAAATTAGTATGTTTTTAAAGAAATTTTGGAAATTATTATTGCAAAGAGATGAATTGATTTTGTATTGGTTGCTCAAAAAGTGAGTTATTGGAACAGAAAACTGCTCTTTTGGAACACAAAAATGGCACATTTTTGCACAAAAGAAAAAAATAAATCTATTTTAAAAAGATACAATGTATTTTTAAAAAAGGCCCAGATGCTAGAAAGAACGAAAAATGAAATTTCGATTTGTGTGATAGGATGTTTTAATTTTTGAATTCGCTTTTTTTGCAATTAGATGGACTATGATTGATCTTTCTTTGGCATATTTTTTCCTGCCTTCCATTTAATTAATTTTTTTTGAAACCTAAGTAACATAATATGCAAGTTTGGACCACAATATTTTACGCATTAGTTTCCAGAACTAAAAAAAAAATAACGCATTTTAATTTTTAATAACGATTGTAGTATTATAATTTTCAAATGAATTTTTTAGATTATATTTAATCCACATGGAATATAAAATATCAACAAAACACACACAAAAATTCTTTCGCTATTGTTTCTTTCTAGAAAAAATATCACATAAAGCCTTAAAAACACAAACTCTTTCTCACAATCCCATTTTAAAAGAATTTTATTTTTTTACAATAAAAAAATCTTTTCATAAGTCTTTTTTGGCAAGTAATAGGCCGTAGCAGGCAATAGTCATTGCCGCAAAATTATAATTCTGTTTTTCAACAATGTTGGAGCGACCTCGGTAACCTAGTGTTTATGGTCACGAATTCGTGATCGGCGTGAGTTCTGCATCTACTAATGTTGTGGGGCTGATTCTCGTTAAATCTGTAAAGGCTCAAAGTCTTCCCTTGGTAGTTTGGAGAAGGGGTGCCAGTTCAGATGTCGTCTTCGTCACTCGACTATGATGAAAAATTACGAGATACTTTATAGTTCTAGGTTAATAAAACACTCACTCCCTCATTCAGTTGAATTAGTTGTATCTATTGCGTTGTTAAAATTGGACAAGAAGACGCCCTGAATCGCTTTTCTGTGTAAACCTGAACTCATCTGTGAAGTGCAAAGAAGCCCATTGCTGTCTGGTCCCAGGAAACATGCTTTATTGTCTAGTATAACCGAGTCGAGGGACGCACAGAAAAGGTCATTTTGCATAAGAGACCTGCATTGGGAAGGCATCTTCGCTCTATAGTAGAGGAGATTCTTGCTCCAGATGCAGCAAAATGATCTGCAACGAGCTGAGTCACAGTCCTCTCTTTTAGGCCTAAAGAGCTAAAAAAAAAAAAATGGCCTGCCGTAGGTGTTGTAACTCGTGTGTGTGTGTGTGATGTGTGTGAATGACCTGAATTAACTGATCCTACAGCTGTTGGAGCACTGCGGCCATATCGAGACGTCTAGCAGCAACAGCTTGTGTAGTTCCATTCTATCCACCTTCCCACCTCTTAAACAAATCGTGTAAATGACTTATAGACATTGCTAGGTTCTCCTGGATATTGGCAAAGAAATTACCAACAATTATCGAAGATTAAAAATAATGCTCAAAAACGTGAACACGAAGTTCTGGAATTTGAGTGGATCATATATAAAGGAGAAAAGAGAGAGCTACTCAGTCACATGATAATTCCGGAACTATTAGGCCCACAGACTTAAAATTTGGTAAGCGTCTTCTTTTTATGAAGTAGAGATCCACTAAAAAAGGGTTTTGCGAAAATCAAACTCCAAGAGGGGTTGAGAGGGGTTAAGTGATGTTATAGATAAACATTTCCCTTTTTGACCTTCAGATTTGCAACTTGGCAAGCATATTCCTTTCATAGAGTGGAGATCCACTAAAAAGTCGTTTTGCAAAAGTCAAAGGGACGTTATACTTAAAAGATAATCCCGTTTTTGAACTATTGAACCAACAAACTTAAAATTTGGCAGGCATGTTTCTTTCATGGAGTTGAAATCCGCTACGAAAGAAGTTTGGCAAAAACATACCCACAAGGGAGGGTTACGAGGGGTTATGGGACATTACAGATAAAACTCTTGTTTTTGAATTGTTCGATCGATATATTTGAAATTTGGTTAGCATGTTTTTTTAGTAGAATAAAGATCCGCTATATAAGAACGGATTTTTCGGAAATTGACTCCTACGGGGGAGAGGGGAGTCACTGGAGCGTATTGATAAGAAAAATTCCCTTTTTTTAACATGTTTTTTATTTGTTTGTTGTTATTGTTATTGAATTGAAATCTGTTATATATATATATATATATATAAGAACGGCTTTTACGGAAATCGACTCTCAAAGGAGTTTATTGATGAAAAAAATTCTGTTATTGATCAATTAGATTTAGACTTGAAATTTGGTAAGCATAGTTATTCTATTGAAAAGAGATTCCCTATAAATGGGTTTTGTGAATATCTACTTTGGAGAAAGGGATAACAAGAATGTGTAAAGGTAATTTTACTTCAATTTTAGAAGTTATTATTTAGAAGTCCTATTCTTTTTAAATCAGTAGGTGAGAGTTAAAAGGATTTTTTCAGAACAATCGAATGCTTAGTGTAGGACTTAGATATGAATAATTTATATTTATATGTAAACAATATATATTCATGCATCATGAAAAATCAAGGAAGCGGGTAGATAACGGCTAGTATTTTATATAACTGTACCCATTCTGTTAGTGCTATTGATTTTTTTCATAAGTTTTCTTAGCGTTTGCTTTAATTGTTTATTCTATTATGAATGATAAATTTTATTGTTACTGCCCTTTTTTTAATGATAAGATTCAAAAATTTGTTGTATCTTGATATTATACCAATTGTTGTATATATATACTGGCCTCCACAAATCAAGGTACAACAAATTTATCTTAATAAATATATTTAATTTATATAAATACATATTAATTTTTGGTGGTATTAATATTATTAATATGGTTCTCTATAATTTGAACTGTTATAATAATGTGTTACTACACATTATATTAATAAAACTTTTAGACATAATTAAGCTAACCCAAGCTTAGAAGTAATTATTCGCATTTTCAAGAATGTCCATGGAGAAAAATGAAGTGAAAATAACTCGTAGCGAATTTTGAAAAGGAATTGAATGGAAAAAGAGGTTTGAGTAAGAAGTGGAGTTTTAATTTCATGTGGCTCGCAACTGCAGTTTGAAAGATATTTTCTTAAGATAATTCTCATTTTTTAATGAGTCAAAAATTTTTTCCCTATGCAATCAGTGGTGGCTCTTTTCAGAAAATAGTAAAAATTTCTAAAAAATTGTATTTTTCAGAAAATGTGTAATTTTTTCTAAAGCACCAAAATATAACAATTTGGAGAATATTTGACATTTTTTTTCGTCTTGGCTGCTCCATTGTTTAGACAAAACAATCTTTAATTATTGAAATACATTCAGAATAATTGCAGAATTCATAATCATATTTACCTTGAAGCATGTAATAGAATGGTTTAAGAGTAGAATTGGGATTCGATTCCAGCGTTTTTATTAGTTAAAGATGACTTTTAAGCTATGTGGCTGTATATGTAAAATGTTCTCATTTTCCTTCTTTCGCGAATAAACCTTCGTCTGCTTTAATTTCATTCATTTAGGATTTCCATTTCATTTCTAAGAGAATACCCTTAATTCCTCATCTTTTGTTTAACCTTTTCATTGCCTGAATTTATTTTAAATATTTTTTTCTGCTACATTTTTCAACTTTTTTCGTAGATTTCATATTGCTTATGGATATCTCTAAGATACTAATATCGCGTGATATATATATGTGTGTGTGTAATAATTCCCTCTAGTATGCTTTTAAATATCTTTTAATTCTCTGGTACAGTCCTTCAGGACAACTATTTTTTTTCTAGCTACCCACCTAACGTGAACCTTTTGAATTTTATCCATCCACCCACCCAGATCATGTGATTGCCCATTGTGTATAAATAGCGATATTTCGTTCATTCCGTCTTGCTGTTCATTGTCCTTCGTAATGTAATCGGCTTCGGCTGACATGGGTATATTTTTGTTGTGTATGTTTTCTTTGTAATTCTGTCCATACATGTTTGTGTGTCTTTACATGTTCAATGTACAATAAACCGGATTAACTAACCACAAAACTGCTTCCTAAACTCCATAAATATGCAACATTAATCATCAAAGTCAAAATAATGATCCAGATAAAGAAATTCCTTACCACTCGTGCGTGTCGTTATTGAAATTAACTGAATTTTTTAAAAGTTACCCCCCCCCCTTCCAGCTCTTTCTCCAAAAATGCGCTTGTGTCTTGTGTCACAGATCGTGATGTTATACATTTCCCCAGTAATTTCCAGACGCATCCATAGTGTCACCAAGTCGCCCAAAATGATGCCAACTTGGCTGTATCGCCAATATTTCTCCAAGTTTTCATTGAAAAGTCATCATATTTGCGATACACTCTAACAAGATTACCAGGTGATATTGCAACATGCAGTTTATTGATGAAGCTCTCTCTCTTGGTGGTGATTATGCTACAGCAACCGCCTGAATATCTATATCATCACTAACTCCATCGGAAATGCCATTCGCTAAACTGAACATGAATATCTCCATGCCATTAAGAAAGTTATGTATGGACATAAGATTGGTAGTGAAAAATATTTAGAAAAATATACTGTTGTGCGAACTTTTATAAGGAGATATGAAAGGCGAAATTTTATGTATGCCAAATATCACACTGGACATTGGAAGTGACTTGGATATGCATTCGTACTGGAACGTACGCAATTCCCAGTAATATTGACATTTGTCATGGGTGCTAATAAATCCCAGGGGCAGAGTTTTTTGAAAAAGTCGGTATATGTGTAACATCGAAGGAAACAATATTTACTCAAGGACAATAGCACACACAAAATTTTTTCAAAGGGCGGAGGGGATTCATGGTCGAAAGTCCCCTAACTCGTATCATATCTCTATTCTTCAGATTTTGTCGATTTTGTTAACAAAAAACAGTAAAAAATCAATTATTGAATTGTTAATTAGCATTAATTAATAAAATAAATTGTTAATTACAAGTACTTAATTAAATTTTAGGTTACATATATAGGATTATCATCAATCGAAAAAAAACTCAAGGGCTTTGGGGGTGGGGTCCGGACCCCTAGGACACCCCCCTTGTGTGCGCCACTGCTCAAGGACAATTGTATGTGGCCCTGTCAAGGTGCAGAAGCAAAGACTGAATAAAAATTCAGTGCAATTTAGAGGAAAAGGTGATTATAGGAGCATCTTTTTTAAAGTGGCACTAAATTGAAGTACAAATTAAAATGTGGAAATGAAGACTTGAAATTTATTTTTTTCCAGCTTACAATACATTGAAAAAATAGAACTGCATAATGTATGAAAATTATGTGTCATTAATATATGTAAATTATGTGTATTTTGTACAATGGGAGTTGGTCCGCCTAATTGTATACATATACGTGTATGTGTTGTAAGTGTGTGTGTGCAATCCTATATATTTTCCCTACACATCATAATTTCGAATGCTTTCTTTCGAAACGTGTTTCATTTAATTTCGTAAGGGATTAAAACCTATATTTTGACAGATTTATTCGTGATTCATTGTTAAAAGGATAAAACCTTGAATTTTTTATGTATTCACGATTCCTTATAAAAGAATATTCATAAAAGATTATACGTGCCTTACTGAATGGTTTAAACATTTCCCCAAATCAATGACGGGGTCTCTAAAAATAGCATGTTTCCCTTCACTAAAACATGTGTGATGATGTTTCTTCCAATATATTTTTCCCGATTTAATTATAAAAAAGGGATAAATCATCTTTTGAATGTTGGACGCTTGAGCAGAGAGGAGGTTGAATTTTCTGTTATTTTTTTGAAATTACCTAAATAAACGATAGTTGATGATTTGATTAATATTCAGAATTTTCAATCACCATGACTACTATTACAAAATGAATACTCTGTACGTTACATAAACATCTATTTATAAGTAATTTAATTCTTAAGGTTTTATTTTCTTAAATGTCAGTTTTGACACCTTTTTTTTAAAAAAAAATTTTAATCTTTTTTTATCAACAGTAGAATAAATGTGATTTTTAGATCTTACAGTTAGTTTCCTCCAAAAATATTGCCTTTTACTTTGGTTACAAACTTATTTCTAAACATAAAATTTCACGCTGCAGAAAGGAAGGTATATCTTGGAAATTTTCATGATAAACAGCAATTAAAAGATCCAGTATACGACTGTTTGTTTTTCAAATACACGATTGGTAAACAGATTGTTTGATTTTAACAGGAATTTCGATATCGTTTGGTCACCAACATGTGAAGGTCAAAAACTTCGTAATATTTATTTGGTATTATATATCAGATATTATGTCACAGTACCAAAAACTATCCTTGTATGATATGCATCCTTGATTTTTATTGTTTCCGCAGAATGATGAAGACATTTGATAAAGTGACAATAACCCGAAGGATAAAAGAAATCATCGAGATGAATGTAAAGATTGAGGTTTAACGGTATTGTAATGGGTTTTATAATTGATATATAAGGAAGTTCTTAAAATCATATTTATAAAGGGGATAAAGTAATCAATATTTTACTTCGGTGTAATGAGGGGAAGGTTTCAGGAAACTGACATGTAAATATTGATCAGATTGTGCAACTCCTGCTTATCGCAATGCATAATAATTAGATCAGTTTTATGGGTATTCTGAATTTTTTACTGTTGAAAATAAGTACTATTTCTTGTAGATTTTTTTTAAAAAAATACGAACCTTTTCCTGTGACTTTCTACGACTTAGTATAGCTGCTTCTATCAATGCTTTTGAATTTGTTCGATGTCTTCTAAAAGTTTGTGCTAAATAAAAGTGTAAAATATATACGTACAGCTATTGAAACAGTTCAAATTTAATATGTGATTAGCAATTAAATATATTTTATTTCTAATGTTGTTGTCGTCGTGTATGACAAAGTGCATAAGCAAAAACGATGATAAAAATTAGATAGTGCCAAAATTGTGAATCACTGCCTTGACAAAAGTCCTGGCCTTGTCTGTGTATTGTGTCATGTTATAGTCAATGTCAATTTTGAAAAGGGCATGAGTAATGTCAAGAGCAGCTAAAAAGTGTTTGGGACCCATCTGCGTGCACGGGCTATACTTGCACTCCATACATATGTTCTTGATCCATCAGGCAGGATCTTCATTCCTTTGAAATGTTTTGTCCTTAATCTGGCTAGAGTCACGTCGTTATCTTGTGGTTGTTGTTTAAATCTGGCAGTGAAAATCTCTCTTTCTCTCTCTCTGATTATTTTTGGTGTTAATTTAATTTAGATATGTGAAAAATTACGCAATAATACGTTAAATCCTTCAGTTTTCAAAAACACATCCTGACAAATATTTGCAGAGTTAAAGAGAGAGAGAGTTTTAGTTAACTTTTTTTAAAGACTTTTATCGTATAATTCATATTTTAATACACCTCCGAACTTAGACTTTTAAGGTTGGAAACAAAGTTTTCCTGATTTGTGTTAGGTGTTCTGTCTGCCAGGCATCTCCAGTATCCATTCTTGTGTGTGCGTGTGTGACTGCCTGGGACTTACAAAACAAGATCTGTCTGAGGACCCTCTATTGGTGTTGGACTTTTTGAGAGTGAGTGAGATCATGGACTTCGTCTAGCTTGGCTAGACATGGAGATGAGCAACGACAACAACAACATATTTTAATACATTGTTCAGATTTTTCACACAAATGTTTCCTTTTCATCACAAATCACAACAAAAGATTTTCAATTGAATTAAGTTTTTATTTGTTCGTACTGATTGAAATAGAAATTAAAACATATCATTTTGTAAAATAATTTGTATATATATACTTAGTCAAATATTTTCCTAGTAGCATTGTAAATTTGAACATTTGGATAATTCAGGAGATTTTAAATATTATAGATTTTAATTAATAACAACGAATTTTGAAACTTATAAAATTATTTTATTTATTATATATCGCTGAAATCATCTACATATTTGACCAATAAAGAACATACGATAAACTCTTCGTGCAATTTTCCTCCCCCAAAAGTCAAATTATGGGTATATAAGGTAAGGAGTTTTTCTTTTATTTTAAAATCAAATTTCGATGCAATTTGTTCTGAAACAGAGCATTTAGTTAGTATGGGCTTAATTCATATGATGTCATAGTCACATGTTAATGATAAATACGTATTTTTAGCCCAGGAGTGTCGGCAACCTATTAGCTGTGGCGTACCAAACCAATCTACCAATATGATTCAGCGTGCCACACAGTAGGACTTTTCTGAAACAATTCGATTTCTACGTTAATGCAAGCAGAGTTAGGAGAATACAGGTCAATAATATAGATATGTACAGTTTAATTATGTATTAATTTTGCTTCATTTAAAGATATTTCTTAACATAAAAATAAACAGCATAAAATACAACTATTTCTTCAACAAGAACACAAATAATTAAAATTGTACATATATTACGTATTTTAAACATATTTGTTAAAAAGAGAAATAGGCAATACAAAATAGAAGTATTTCCCTTCATTGTAGTTAAATAAAAAGAAAAATTTTTTAATGCGAATCTGGTTCTTGCACCGCTTTACTTTCACATCGCAAAATCAGGGGTAAAATGTGTGACTTTTAATTGAACACCGATTATGAACATTCAATACAATTTCTTTGCGGATTTGAAATCTTTTCATATGAGGAAAGATTTTTTGCTTAGATATGTAGAACCAAAAGCGGAAAGCAGAGTATATTCAATTTTCTCTCTCCAAGCAATTAAACTCTCCAGCAATAACATTTAATAATTAACAAAAAATCTGTCAGTGAGTGAGTGAGAGAATATTACGGCGCACTTATTAGCAACACGAGGGCTTTTGGCGACGGTCCGCGTAATTTTGAACCATGGTCAAGTGACGCGGACGCACCTGAGCTGGCACCCCCCTCTCCTAAATACCACACCACACCAACGAGATTACGTTTGAGCTCTCGACAGATTTAACGTGCATCGCTCCCCTACACGGCGGATCTTTAGTGGTACTAGGATCGAACTCATGACACGCTAGCCATGATCCGATGCCTAGACCACTCGACAAAAAACCTGTAAATTTACCTTTAGTTATCTTTCCGATTTTTGGTAATTCCATAAATGTCCATAATTCTGAAGTGTTTGTCAAATAAAGTCCATTTCAAATTTATCAACTTCCATCCACTCAAAATTTGACAAATTGGTGTAGTGCAGAGTGCCATAGAGAATTGTTCCACGTGCCACATGTGGCACGCGTGCTATAGGTTGCCGACCACTGTTCTAACCAATTAGTACATAAATTTTTGTGACGTCATAACTATTACGATAAATACCGTCATGTGTTTCCAGCTAATCAGTTCGTGCGGTTCGTTGTTGCCAGAATTTGCTCCTTTCAGAAATTTTCTCTGAAAAAGCGCATATTTATCAACAATATTAACGTACATAAGTAGAGAAAATATATTTAATTTAAAATAGACAAACTAAATAATTGTTCTTTTAATTAAAAAAAATGTTTAATGAATTTTTTTTTATTGATTTGAGCATTATTCCCCACTAATGAAATTTGAAATTGTATCTAAATTTTACAAACAGAACAACAAGTACAAGTTAGTTTAATGCTACTTTTGTATTAATTCACAACCACGTGATTGCCTTTATCATATGACCGTCATGAATTGAGCCAATTTAATATTTTTAGTACTAAATCTTAGGAGCTAGGGAGCGCGGTAGCCTAATGGTTATGATCACAAACTCATGACGAACGTGTCATGAGTTCGATCTCTAGTGCCCCTAAATACTCGCCGTGTAGAAGAGCTGATGTTCGTTAAATCTGTCGAGGTTCAAAGTCCTCTCGTTGGCGTGGCGTGGCAGTTTGGAGAGGAGGGTATTGTCCTCGTCGCTTGACTGAGGTTTAAATTTACAAGGTTCGCTTCCGAAAGCCCTCGTGTTGCTTTATAGTGCGACGTGAATATAACTCTCTCTTAGACCACGTATTTGTTTTCTGTTTAAAACAAATGAAATATTCATGATGGTATATAACCAGGGTTCGTAGCTACCGCCGTATCAACCATGTCAATACAGGACCCCAAGCTACAGGGGCCGAAATATGCTTAAGCAAAAAATCGTAAAATATTTTTAATGGTCCTATTTACAGAACTCCCATCTGCAAAATAGGGGCCCCGAAGAATTTTGTTAGTGTGTGTGATACAAGGCCCCCTTAGAACTAGTTACACCAGTGTATTTAACCTTAATTTAAAAGACCTTAATATATGCATTTTTTTTAAACCATTTTTCCTGTTTTGTTTTTATCATCAACAATTTTGTTTTAGTCTACAAGCCATTTTCAAGCCATACATTTGTTTGTTTGCCGAACTGTTTCTAATATTGTTACTTACAATATTTTTTTTGCAATATTTTTTTCCAGATTATTAATTTGGTATTCGGTATATTTTAAAACTTCATTGCACAAAGTTTCACTCAGAAATACGCAAGGGAATGGAATAAATAATTAAAGATCGAGAGCATTTTTATCAAAATGTGGGAAAGCCATTAAAAGCATAGTAGCTTACAAACAAAATATTGTAAGTTTAATCTTTCAAGTTCAGAATGTCTTGTCAGAATAAATCACGTGATCAATTTCAAGTAAACATACAACTTTTTGCGATATATTTTTGGTCTCTCGTGAAACTCTTTGATTTGTTACTTCTTTGTAGCGTACACAGGGATATATTTTAACAGAGAAATAGTTAAGGTTGTGGAGGAAGTTCAAATACGAAAAAAGAGTTTCAAAACTTACGAAATAAGGAACATTGCGAAAGAACCTGTTTCAGGCACACTTCGCGTGCACACGGCTTCGAGAATTTGTGATGAAACTAAATTAGAGAAAAACAGAATAAAAATATGAAACATTGACCGCAAAAATATGTGATTCGGTTTTGGAATTCCGAAGAATTTATATGCTTTTATATAAGTTAAATCTTGCGTTATATTGACAATTCTGTTGATAATTTCGAAAACTTACATCGATTATTTTTTATGAAAGAAGCATTTGTTTTCTTATAAAAATGATTCTATGATTTTACTTTCGTAATCGGTATAAATACTTAAATTACCGGTATAAATTAGATATCAAAATCGACTTTTAGATTCTAGAATTTTATTTTATTTTGACAGGCTTTAAAAATTTATAATAAAATTATTGAAATACATTCTAAGCAACAAAAAAAAGAAAAGAAAAGAAAAAGCACCTGTATGGAGTTGGTCGTTGTGAATGAAATTCGAATGAATGGTACATCTGTTTTTAGAGACACAAATGATTAAATTTTGAGTTACATTTGAGAATGCGACGAGCGTAAGCCAGCTTGTCGAGCAAACAATGCATGTTGATTCATCAGAAGACACCAAGGAGCTCAACAAACTCATTTCGACTCGCGCTGTTGTGTTGGTTATATCGTCTCTCATTAGATTATGCCTCGCAGAAAGGTTCGCAACTAGAAGTGTTGACAGAATCCGAATAATTTGGCCCAAAGAAGGAGGGTGGTGTAATCGATGAATTACGATGCACATTGTTTGTAGTGATGTTTATGTTGAATAATGATGGCAGAGGTGGATATAGTAAGGCATATCCCAGCGTCAATCAGGATTTAGAAAAGCGCAGACGAAAGGACAGGGAATGGATTACATGTTGTAAGATATGCGTGTAGTGATCCAACAGTTTCAGAAATCTACCGGGCAGTGAGGACATTATTTATAAAATGATCTATCGCTTATTCCAGTGCTTCCTAACTTTTTAATCGCCTTGGATGGGTGAACATTTGACAATTTTACGCAGCCCGCTAATGGTTGGGACGTTGATTGCTTACATTTTCGATTGTTTTGATTTAATTATTTTAATTGATTATATTCAAATATGCATTCAGAAAAAAAATACAGTTACACTTAAAAATGAATAGAAAATAATTTAACGTGGAATATAAAGTGATTTCCATGGGAAGTCGTACAAACTTGAGAGAATACACCACAATAAATAAAATAGAAATAATTTAAAGTTCCTTAGATGGCTCGGTACCATTTAGTCTACGGACCGGTTCCGGACCAGTGGTTTATTCCATGGGTAATCCCGCCATTTGTAGACAGCTTCATGACGTGAAACTTAACTCGCATATATCTTTACGACGACTACCTTCAACAGCAGTGTATCGTCGTTAAAGATTATGTAATGGTGTCGCGTATTAGACATAGAGCATCAATTACTCAAGTAAATAGCATCAAGTGCTCTTCACTGACAATTCTCAGATCTGTCTTGGTGGAAACGACAATTGAATCCATGTATGAAGGCAATGTGATCAACTTCACGGGGTGAATCGGGAAAAAATAACAGACAGATGTGTTGTGCCAGTGTACTATGTGCAGAACAGGTGAGCAGTACTCATTTAAAGAGAGCTCTGCTTCTTAACTTGAGAGGTTATGGATATTAAAGCAAATAGAGTTTTAAAAAATTCATGCTGAATTTGGAGTTTCAGGTCTTATATTTCAGAAGAAAACTACAAACAACATTGGGTAATGGAACACATAAGCACTTTGGGGCATGAATATGTAGATAAATGTGATTCTTAAATGTATACAAATGTAAACTATTAAGCAAAAGAAAAAAATAAATAAAATCTCTTGAACATAAGCCCTAATGCATCTATTGCAACATAAATTAATATATAGCCAAGCCTTATTATCTAAAAAACATGATGTTAGCTCTAACCGTAAACACAAAGCAATTAAAAACATAACTAACAAGAAGAACATACATCCTTTTCTAGATGCTAAGAAATGTGAATAATTAAGAATAAATGTAAACAAACACTTTTATATGAGTTGTAATATTACATTTTCTTTTAAGAAGGGGGGGGGGACTCTTCTCCCTTACCAAAGTTTAATGTATGAAAGTAGTAAACTTAAATTTTTGCTTAAATATTCAGATTTTTGAAAATAAATGCGTAAGTAATATTTAAAGTGAAGAGGTATGAGTGTAATCAATTTTTTTGTTTATAAATCTATCAATATAGCTATTAACGTCGCAATTATATACTAGCAGGTACACCCATTCTTCGTAAGAATGAATTGAAAAATAAAACAATCGAGATAGAAGGATGAGAAAATTTTTTAACAGGGTTAAAATTTAATTAATATTTTGAATAATTTTTAAATAAAAACAAATTAAATTTCAAGGTAAAAACTCTTCAGCAAATAAAATAGTAAAGTCAAATGCATAAATACAGCTAACTTACCCGGTACTACCCAGGTTCTTCGATCAACCAATAAAAATATATAATCCGTCAAATATATAAATATTATCTTTTGCGCCACTGTGAGAGACGATTTCCACAGAACCCGTTCGTAGCGGATCTCTTTTCAAGAAAAGAAACATGGCTGGCAGATTTCAAGCCTTTATGTCTAACAGTTCAAAAACGGGATTTTCTTAATCTTTATAAATACCCCCATATTCCATTTGAGGGCGCACTTCTGCAAACTCCGTTTTCAGCGGATCTGTACTCAATAAAAGAAAGATGCTTGCCAAATTTTAAATCTGTCAGATTTTACTAGTTTCCAATATCTCGTTATGAATGATTGGATTAGCCATTTTTCTCATATATATATATATACAGATAAATCACTAAACTGATGCGTTTTTTCTTCAGTTATTCGCCTCACTTTTTCTTTTTTCGAAATTATTGTATATTGCCTGATTCTGATCAACACAGCTTACTTTTCACTGTTTAACGAAACTGTTGTGTGTTGCAATATATTTGTATTACAATAACAACGTAATCGTAGTTTTTAAGTAAAGATTTTTTTTAACCGTA
>BMAO01008140.1:0-63148 GCA_019973975.1 Trichonephila clavata
ATGGATCCCTCCCCCACCCTTGTGTGTGCCATTGACACTGCGTGGACCGCAACTCCTTGAAAAATTTAGAAGTAGCCCTCATCCTGGAAAAGTCTCTGCCCACCCCTGGTCTAAGATATTTGAATATCAGATATTGTTCTGCATTTTATTACTATCAAGTGTAAATTGCACCATAACTAAAATTACTTTTTCTATCCAGCACACAGCTTCTTTGCAGACAATCATGCATGGTCATAACAATCAATATAGAAGAGTTTTCAAGGATTTTTGTTATTTTATTTTGAACTAAGAGATGGCTACAGAGATTAAACTTATAGATTATGTAGTCTACAAAGAATTTTTAAATTAAAAGAATTAAAATTGAAAGAAGATGCTATGGTTTGGCAATGCTTACACAGAAATCCTCAATGAAGTAGACTGAAAATGAAGAATGCATAAAAAATTAAAATACATTGTGATACAATTTTAAAAACATTCTGTATAAAAAAAAATGGTGCGTAGAAAATAATAAATAAATAAAAATCATATTTTGATATAGTTTAATTTTAGAATCTATCTAATGATCTATTACAATTTTAGACATTTTAATAAATAGCATTCCTTTTTTCTGAATTTATGCCAAAGTGAAAAATCAATTATTTTTTTATTAAGATTTTTTTGCTGATTTTCTCTTGTGCAAAAAAAAAAGACATTTATTCAAGCTGTGCAAAGAAATTTGTTGTATCTTAAAACTTTACTTTTAATACCAATCCTCTAACTACTTTTAATGAAGTGTAATAAACATCACTTTAAAAATCGGTACTTTTTGAACCAATGATTGATGTATTACTTTATATTTTAACAGCTGTGGAAAAAAAACTCAAAAAATAATAAACTTTTTTTTTAAAAAAAATTTTTTTGTGTGTGTGTTAAAAGCTTTCTATTTATTTAAAAATAAATCTATTATTTGATGATTTTTCCCCACCATCTAACACATGATTTGTCAAATGATTTCAATACAAAGACATTCATTAATTTTTAACTTTTAATGATGGAGATCAGAAGTACAAATTCATGGTGTTATAAAAACAAAACAAAACCACATTTTTTTTAAATGAAAATTATATATTTTTTAACATAACACATGACATTTTAAAACATATATATACATCAAAGTATTTCATATACATGTTGGTAATATACAATAAAAAAAATGATTCTCATAAAGTATTTACACAATTTCACAAACTATCCACTTACATAAATAAAAAGTAATATTTCCCCCTAAAAATGAATCAGTTAAAATTTTATTAACAGTTTTTTTATTGTTTTTCTCTTATTAATTTTGCACAATCAAGACAGATAAAGCATAATAAATTAAATTCAAAATAAAACTATTACCAATCAACAAAAAATAAATTACACATAAGGGGGGGGGGAATCTAATGTATTAACTTGAAATTATATTAAAAAAAATTTAAGCTA
Source organism: Trichonephila clavata (assembly GCA_019973975.1). NCBI lineage: Eukaryota > Metazoa > Arthropoda > Arachnida > Araneae > Nephilidae > Trichonephila > Trichonephila clavata. Next base: position 1,465 of record BMAO01008140.1, read on the forward strand.
TTTTAAAGAAACTCTTGAAATAGTGTAAATATTTAATGGATGTTGAGTACATTCATAAAAAGTTTTTTAAAAAAAGAACATCATTGACGCAATGGCATTTGCTTCCTCTTTTTCTTCCCAATGATGGTGGGAAGTGGACCCAACTTAAATGCAGTCCTAAAAAATTATTTAAAAAATATACATTTACATTAAAAATCAAAAACAGCAGTTTGTACAACATATATAATTATGAAGATTTCATGATAGATAGCTAAAAACCTAAGCTTAAATAGCTAAAACTTTGCTTTTGAAAAACTTCTTAAATTGATAAAATTTTAAATCATAAAAAAAGCATATACTTTTGTAACATCACAGCAAGAACAAATTATACAAAAAAAGAAAATAAATAAATTTCATTGCAATATAAACTAAAAAATACTTACTGACAAGTTGAGCATATTGGACTAAATGTGCAAAAAACTAGAAAAAAAGAAAGTAAACAGTTTTAAATGTGTAAATAAAAACACAGTTAAGCATACTTAAAATTAAGGTCTAATATCTCTGTCTGTTATCAGCAAAGAAAGTTATGTATCATATTATTTCACATTTATTTAATTAAAGTTAATTCACGGAAAAAAGGATCAAAATGAATGTTTAATGCAAAATTTGAAATTCAGATTTTGATAATTTATTACGATTTAATATCTGTTAAATGAATAAAGATCTAATACGTCATAAAAGTTACTTACTGGACAAACAAACAGAACATACATAACCAATCTCAATAAGATTTCTGTGACAGAAACATGCTGCTCTATAATCAACATGCACTCTTGATGGAAGAATCATCTGTTTTCTAGTTTCTGCAGTTGGTAAAAATATCCACTACAAATAAATTTTTAAAAAATAAATACAAATATACGAAAGATCAAAATCTTATTGACAATTTATTTGAAAGTGTGAAACTTCAAATTCAATTTTGCTTAAACATAACAATACTAATTAAAGTTGTTAAGTACATAAAAAATAACAGATACAAGTATAGGACAAAATAATAATATAAGAGATTTCCCCTGAAATCTCTTAATGATTGGGAGTCGGAATGAACACTAGTCATAATCAAAACAAATATACAAGGGGTGATCAAATGAAAAGGTACGAAACGACACGGTGGGTACAAATATAGACTTTATTCAAAATATACACTATAGGCCTGAGCACAACGATCCCACTGATGAACAAGCCGCATGATTCCTTGTTCCCAGAATTCCTGTGACTGTGACGAGACCCAGTCCTTCACAGTGTCCTTGAGTACGTCGTCCGAGTTGAAGCGCTTTCCTTTCAGGTGTTTCTTCAGTGGACCAAACACATGGAAATCGCAGGGTGACATGTCCGGACTGTAGGACGGATGGTCCAACGTCTCCCATTGGAACTTGTCCAGTTCCATTTGTGTGACTCTGGAGACGTGTGGACGCGCGTTATCATGGAGCAGAACCACACCCTCCATGAGCAGACCCGGTATTTTGTTCTTGATGGACCTGCGTAGGCATCGGAGTGTCTCACAGTACACATCGGAGTTAATGCTTTTTCTATGCTCGAGTAATTCTGTGCTCGCATCATTTGGACGCCGCTTTTTATAAGAGCCTTTGCTTTCTCCTGCGCATGCGGGCACCCGCGCATGATCCGATCCCAGTCAGAGTCTCCAATGGCATCCCGAGATGTCTCGCTACATTCTCCCTTGGCGGAATATGCAAATATTTAACTGTTTCATTTTTATGTTGTTTCGTACCTTTTCATTTGATCACACCTTGTAGTTTATTTATCCTTTTATAAATCTAACAAACCCAGGGAAGAAAATGCACGTATATAAAGTATTGGAGCCAAAGCGGGGAAGAAGAGATATTTAATCATAGAGTCACTTACATTTGGAAATGAACATAACTCATATCTCAAACAAGTGACTTCAGGTGGATTTGAATCTAATTCCCATTTCTTACTGTCTGAATTGTCAGTTGTTAAATTTATATGTTAATTAATAATCAACCAATGAGTTTCTCTCGTCTACCTTTCAAATACTTTACGTTAGTCTCAAACTTTTATCGGCTAACTCCTAACCTCTCTCTCTCTCACGAACCTAAAAGTTAATGCTTAAATATACAACATGATTTACATATATCACATCTTCAGGAGAAAGTTTTCAATTGAACAATATTTAAGTCAATAAATTTTCTCCAAGAGGATTAGAGAAAGGTAAGCAAATAGACCTGTTACAATATGAACACCCATTTAAAAATGAGTCATCCTTCGACCTTCAAATAAAATTCCACCACATGTTGCAACAGTGTCCCACCTAATGATGGTGAAAGGGAAGGTACTGGTTAAGCATTTGACAGTGTGAGAGTTGTATGAAAAAATTCTGTTCTTAGCAAAGCATCATTATAAATCATTCAACTGTTGCATGCTGCAAACATTCATGGCAGAGTAGCTATTCTCCAAAACTGCTAATTTAGGCATGGAATGCTATGAAGAGACTACAGGGTGCTGAGAGCCCCTAAATTGGACACAAGTCCCATGGAAATGTCTTCTGGTCTGATGAATCCTCATTTACATTATTCCAGACCACCAGACGTTTGTTGGTCTGTTGAACACCTGCAGAAGCTTTTTATGTTGACTGCCTGGTTCAAAAATGAAACATGGAGGGGGTTCTGTGATGTTGCGGGTTGCAATATCTTCCTGTGAATTGAGGCATCTTGTTGTCCTGAGGGGGATGATCTATCACAGGGACCATTACCAAAGCATTCTCGTAAATCATCTTCACCCTATGCTTCAGAACCTCTCTCTGGAGAACGTTCTGTGTTCCAAGAGGAATGCTCCTTTTCACATGTTTTGCTGTGTTCAAACATGATTACATGGGCATGATGATGAAGCAGTACATCTAACGTGGTGTCCCCACCCCCATGAACTGAACATCATTGAATGTTTGTGGGGGTTTTTTAGAGAACAAAGTCTGAGTTGGGTTTTCTCGTCTGTGCATACTATCTGACCTTGAGACTGCCTTGCATGAGGGATAAATGTGAATTCCAATATATTTTGTTAGAGACCTTTATCTATCAATCCCACATAGAATGCAAGCTATCATTCAGGCTAAAGGTGTCCCAACCCCTTTCCTTTCTAATAAAAAAATTTCATTTCTTTCGCAGGTGTTTCTATTATTTTGTCCTATACAGTAGAACGTCGTTTATCCAAACGTTTATTATCCGGAGTGTCAAATATCCGAACCAAAGTCCGGATACGTTTTCGAACAGAGTAATGCTCAATAGTTGTTTCGTGTGAGGCCAAAAGTGAAGGGAAACCCAAAGGTGAGGGATATTTGGGGAATTAAGTTGTGTGATTTGGTAAACATCTGCGCGGAATATTAGGCCAGTTTGTTTCCAAGTGAGGCGGTGTATACGTGCTCTTTTGTTGAGTTTTGTTGATGTAGAAACCTGGATGGCATGCGATGCAGAAGACTGAATACTAAATAATGACGAGATTGTGACTTCCGTGCAAGAAGAATCCAACCCTGGCGACGATGAAATGGATGAAGACGAGGACAACAACGAAAGTAGCAAGAGTCCATCAAATGCTGACGTGTTTTCTGCATTAGAGACAGCTATGGAGTGGTACGAACAAGAGAGTGCTGTCCTACTCAAGAGAAAAAACGAAGGTGTACAATGGTACAGCGAAAAATAAGTGATTATTTTCTACAAAGGTAAAGTTGCAACATTTTGCTTTTTCTTCAAGCACGTTTCCCTCATGCGATGATTTTTAATATTCATGTAGCATCCGGTTTCATATACTACATGGATCGCTACGATTTTCAGTTATCCGATCAATTGCGTATCCGAACGGTGTCCGATCCCAATTGATTCGGATAAACAACGCTCTACTGTACCACTATACAACTAAAGCACAAACAGTTTTTAAAATTTAATCTTATAGTACTAGAATGAATGTTAAAAAAAAGTTGAAAATTAATTGTTTGTAAACAAAATAATATAAGTTATTTAAAAAGTTAAGAAAATCAAAAAAGTTTATTTAATACTCATTAATTTACATTCATTAGTTTGCATAAGTGAAAATGTAATCTCAAGTCACAAAATCTGCCTTTCTACTTAATAAAACAATACATTTAAAAAAGACATCTCTCGCAAAACTTTAAAAAATTTGGAACATTAAAATTAATAATAGATACTAATATTTTAGAAACATTATACAATAAATAACACAATTATACATAAACAATTTTTCATATTTTTGTACAGATGAAAGAGAAATTTTATAATACACATGTATCTTCTTTTCTAAAATCATTTTTTACAAATTTGCAAACTTAAATTTAAATGATTACTACACTCTTCTCTGCCCCCCCCCTTCAAAAAAATCCCTTTTGTTCTACAATGGGTATCAATCAAATATGTGGCTCCAAGCACAAATGCCAGCAATATTAATTATCAATGCGTATGCAACATATTGGTATGTAAAATTTCTAAGACACAACACGTTGATATCTCAAAACCTTCAACTTTTTTTTCACTTTAAACATAAAATAAAATTTATTCCAGAATACTTCTTACACAGGAAATAAGTTTAGTTTGTGTGTATAGATAAAATTTTTATCTTACTCATAGACAGTTTTAGATAGAGAAGAAATTATTTTTGTTTTAATCAAGATACATTATTTAACAGATTTGATTATATACAATTATTTAATGTTTTAAGTCTTGAATAAAATGATACAATCCGATATTTCTGAGTAAATTTTTAAACATATGCAATATTTGTCAGAGTAAGTTGATTATAATAATTTAAAAATTAGGGCAACAATACTTATGATGGTAATAATAGTTCTATATGATTTGCAAATCAAATGTGGGAATACCTAAATTCAACAAATAATTTCAAGTTTAATAATTAAGCTGGCATTGATTCTTTCAAAATGTTTTTTCCTTTGCTTTTTTTTATACAAGATATATATTTTTAAAACTTATTTGAATGAATATGAAATAAATTACATAAATTTAAAAATTTCAACTGTTTAAATAATTTTTAACCCAAAATATTTTGATAAGATATATTTTTAAGTCATATTTATATCAATAAGTTATATTGAAAATAAAATATTAAGCCTTTACAACATACTAAAAACCTCTTTTTTCTTTGAGTGTTCTCATGTGAACCATATTTGATTAATTATTTTTGCACGCAATCAGCACTTGTTAATTTTTTTATAAATTACAATTTGATTCGATTAAAACCAACAACATTTACCATAAAATATTTTTTCTTAAGATTTTTCAATGCTTGTTATTTTCCACTAATACAGTCATATTTGGTACAGTTTTACATGCTCTAACATTTAAGATGCTGTTAAACAAAATTACACACATGAGATTCATGATAGCATTTACTATAGCTAGAGCCACATAATTGCATGATATAAACATGACATCACACAAATTGAACAGATTTTCAACTTTTAATAATTTTAGCATGAATTTATAAACATAAAAATTAACAATAACATACCAATAAATACTGCAATAGGGAAGGCACGTTTTGAATTTTTAAGTACATTCCTCCAGTTATATCACAGCCCTAGGATAAGAAAGTCATTTAAATTAAAGTATTTTTTTTAATAGAAAATATACTATTTCAATTATATTATTCCTTTTTACTTATGTATTATTTGTTCATTCACAATAGTGAAATGATTGATTTTTAGTATTAAATAAGACGAGAAATTAACTTAAAAAATGAAATACCAGAAAACTTACTTGCTGTAGTAATCCAGAATCTTTTTCTATCACACAAGCATCTATATATACACCCTAGGAAAATTACATAACATATCAAAAATAAATTTTACTATTTAAATAGAGAGAGGCAGTAATACAATTCTAACAATTATATTTAAAAGGATTTTACACACATCAATAAACAACAAATATATACAGATTGATTGAATGATTGCTTATTAATGAATTATTAGGTTTATTATATATATAGCAAAAGACCTTATAAATTCGAGCCACAGTCAAGTGACAAGGATGATATCCGAGTTCTCAGGGACACTTCTCTTACCAAACTTTTACACAAAACTGTGAGAATTTTAGGTCTCAAAAAATTTGATGTGAATTAGTCCCTCTTCATCACAAAAGAAATATTTACAGAAAGTTTTATATAAAAAGGATAAAACAAGTGTAACACAAGAAGAGGAAGACCTAAACTTTGATGGATAAATGCCCTTAAAAACTAAGAACTGGACGAGTTTAGCTGCAAGTAGTAGTAGTTAGAAATGCCTACTTCAGGAGGCCTTGGCCTATCCTGGGCTGTCATACCCAGGATAATGATGATAAAACAAGTACTAATGAAAAGGTTTTTTTATAGAAAATATTTTGAATATAATTAATTCCCCAACATATTATCCAATTCAGATAATTATGCAAAAATAAATTATCCGAGCCTACCTTAAAAAAATATAATAAAAAGCAAAAAACAATGAAGAATTTGAAATTATGACAAACTGATTGCAAATTAAATGATTTCTTAAAAAACGCTGCTCTTTTTACAATGAATCTTATTACGTTTAAATAGTAGTTATGAAGCTTTATATTCTCCATTTGCTCAAAAGATTGTTTAAAACCAATTAGAAAAGCAATGAAGGATTACAGTACATAAATAATATATATATGGATGATTAAATATCATATGAAAATACCTCTTTTTGAGAAGTAAAGAAGACATTCATAAAATTCATGTACTGAGAAGCACTATCTCCAGATGCTGACACAACCTAAAAGTATATTGTAATTTAAATCAAATTAGTAAAATAAACTAAACCAAATTCATAAATAATCAAATTTTTATAATCAGTTAATTATGTAAGAATTTTTTTTTTAAGTGTATCACCAAATTTGATTAAATTTAACAGAAACAATGAAAATTCTCCAGAATCCATGAAAACTTTCTACAAACTCTGAATCATCACAAGAAATAATAAAACATACCTTCCTCGAAACTTTTCTTAAGAATCAAATATTTAATTAAAAATATTAGATTGATTTCAATTTGTATTAGTTTAGCACTGCATAGTTGTCAGTATGTTCTGTAATGTTAATCCATAAGACATCTAAAATTATCACAATACTTGATTCCAAAAAGAATGAATTTGAACATTCTAGAACCTATATTTTTCGAAATCAATTCTCATATATAAAGTATGTTTAAAAAAATATTTTTTTTCATAAAAAAATATTTATATTCAGATACAGTAATTTTACACTAACATCCTTTAAATATGATTACCCTTAAGTTGCCACACACTGTTTCAGATGATTTTATCATCATTGGAGAAGTAGCATATATCTTTAACTAACTTCTCATTCTCTAGAAATCAGCAAGCTTCAAACTGTGCCAGTGGTATCTATATAAGCCAGTAACTGCCTACAGACTGAAGTGATTATTTTGGTCTAGGGTAAGTTATGTGCTTACGGAACAGAAGGTACAAAGAATGAATCTCCTTCATTGGTGACCCTGGTCGAACTTCCAAAAAATGTAACCCTCAAGCAGCAGTCATGAGGGTTACATTTTGAGTCTATCCACTGCAAATACAACCATGCCATCACACACGTGATGCAACAAACAAGCCATCTCATAAAGGCTGCAACCAACAAGCCGTCTCTCATAAATGATGCAACCAACAAACAGTCTCACACAAATGATGCAACCTACAAGCCGCCAGAACTTAATGATGCAAAACTCCCATGCTCACCATAACAATGATATCATTCGTTCACCTACCGACTCGCTGGAAGAGAAGTGTGTGGCAGTGTGATCTATATAAGCGAGTAACTGCCTCCGGACTGAAGTTAGCACTTTAGCCCAGCGGTAAGTTATGTGCTTATGGAATGGAAAGTATAGAGAACAAATCTCCTTCAAGACAAAGGCTTATACAAAATTTAATTCAATAGCACTGTTTTAAAGGGTTTTTTTTTATTTTGACGAAAAGAAAAATTTGACAGTATTTACTTATGTTTCAAACCTAAGCTCATCAGCAATCTGTACATGGTTGACAATTTCTGCTGGCAAAAAAATGTGCAAATTGATTGTTTGTCCTAGCTTCATTTGTTTACACATAAAAAATTATGATATAATATAGTTTAAACACATCACATATGTATGTCATACATTCCGAAAACAGTCATGACAAATAGTCAGGTAGAAAACAAATTTATTCAACATATTTTAAGCATGATGAGAGTGACTGTTTTTTGTCCATACACTATAACTACAATTCAGAAGAAAAAAAAGACAGAAAAATCTCCACATCCTATCAACTAAAAAATTAGAATGGGTAGAATAATAGAGATGCTATAATCACATGATAAAATTAAATAAAATGGCAGTTATTTTTAAAATTGTATAGATTAAGGAAAAGTTTGATGCTGAGTGACACCCAAGTTAAATTATTCTTTTTCTAGGAATATAAAATAAATTTTTCGTAACACACAACTTAATACTTCAAATGTGAGAAAAGAAACCATTGTTTAGAACAATGCTATTCATAATTAAACTTTTAAAACATATATATTTAGAATTTAAATTAATATAAAATGAGATTGTTAAATATTCATACATATATGCATGCAAATAAAATCGGCATATTAAAGAACTCCAGACTGTCCAAAATGACAAGAATCTGATCATCCCATCACAAAAAAAATTACAGCATGCAACTAATAAATTAAGAAGCACATATTTTGAATTTTACTCACAAGTATTTTAGCTGGAATTTTTTTCTCAACAATTTGCTGTTTTCTTAAACGATGTATATCTAATTCACAGTTAAGGTATACATAAAAAAGGAGCCATTTATAAAATTTAAAGATATTTAATTTATTTCAATCATTTTAACAACAAAAGAAAGATATGAACAGGAATTCATTTAATAAATGAACGTACTAAACAGATATGTTAATTTAAAATTCCTTAGTAGAAAATTCAAACTGACAAAGTAATATAAGCCTGAAAGTGTGTACTTTTACATATCACAAATTTAACTACTGATATGTTTGTAAAACATTACTTTTCTTATAACTCATAAAAAAAATCTTTTGTGTTTTCTTTAAATTATTTTCATACTAATATTCATAAATGCTTGTATCTTCTTTCCATTATAATAAACACAGTTAAAATTATTAAAATTAATTAAATGAAAAAAATTGTTTTTAAACTCAAAAGATACAACATAGAGCCATGGTCATAGCTCCAGCTACAAGTGACTCTGTATATATTTCATCTTCAACACCTACAAAGAGTAAATAAAAAGTTAAAATTAAACCATGTTTTTAACAAAAATATACAAAAAATAATAACTTTTTATTAGTAAATTAAAAATGTAAATTTTCTTCTACTGTTACAAAACTTTAATATGAAATTATAGAAAAGCAAGAAAAATTAATATCCCTAGAAGACAAACATGATAGAAAAAAGAGAGAGAGAGTACATTGATAATATAAAATTTCTCAAGAAGTAACCAAAAAAATGTAAGAACAATATTAATGATAAATTAAAACTTTAAATTTATAACTTTATCAACGCATTTTTTCCCAGTAAGAACAACTGTGACACAAGAAAAACAAAATTACTTTGTAAAACTAATTTTTTCACATTAGTGTGAACAGCATTCTTTATGTTTGCAAAAAGTTCATACTGTCCATCTGGAGGTCTGAAATCTTCAAGCTCTGATGATGATGCAGGAAGTGGATATAGGAATGCACTGTAAAAATTTATTTCAATGAAAAAATATTTACTTTTATTTTTAAAAAGTAAAATTTCAGCAATTAACTTTAAGAAAATAGATTAAAACATTAATATCGAAAAATTACTTAAAAGAGTACAAATTTCTCTCAATTTACTTCATTCACACAATAAAAGACAAGAATTAAATCTTAAATATATATTTTTATTACTGACAAGTATAAAAAGAAACTGAATTTATAGAACACAACCCTTAGAAAAAAACTTAAACTGAATAAAATAATAAATTACAGATTCATAATTTTGTAAATTTTAAATAAGGTGAAAGGCAAAATTATAAAATGAAATAAAAGTTTTTTCATAAAAGCTACATTTTATGATGAATCATTTGCAGTGTGATCTAACTTCAGAAAACATAAACATAAAAATAAATGACAATACTTACATTTTAACGTCACTGCAGCCAAATTTGTGTCACACAAACTGCGCCATTTTCCACCAAAATCTGACTATGGTTTTTTCTTAAATAAAACAGGCAAGATATTTTTTGTTGTTTTGACATCAAGGTATGATTCATGTGACACAAATTATGCTGTAGCAACACTATTACATAAGTACCTAAATGACAACTGAATGTGAAGAAGCAAGAAATTTTAAAACTTGTTTACCTTTGTCGAGTATGACAACCAATGATAGCAAGTTTATTTAAAGGATTCAGCATCATGTGAGAACAGCAAAATGCTATGATAGCATCCAAGCACTTGGGCATGATACACTATAAAATAGAAACAGTGTAACAACCTTAAAATATATCTGAAATCATAGAATACCTGTACATATTTATAAAATTATATAAATGTTCACTAAACATTAATTTTATAATTACAGACAAATCTAAAAAATCTATTTAGAACACAACTGTGTAAAGTATTTAAGTTAAAAATTCATATTTGAGTAATTAAATAACTTGCAATAAAAATTTTAATGTTTTTTAAATGGAAGGTTTTATAAATCTAATTTTCAAAAACAATATATAACAATATATATATAACAATATATATATAACAATATATATACTTACTATTAAAAATATACAGTTTATATATAAAACCTTACAATTCTAATAATCTTAAAGCAAACACAGATACACATACATAATTATAAACAAAGAAAATTACTTGTAATTTACACTCATAAATATACACAGCATAATAAAAGTAGAATATCCTATATTGCCATAAAAGCTGCTCCTTCAAAAATAAAACCCTCCTACTTTACACACTTAACCCTTTAAGTGACACTATATATATGTCTTGTTAAACATGTGCATTATGTTACCCAGACAGATATATCTGTCCTTCCAAAATATGATTCTTTTCTTTGTGCTGTTATCAGCAAAATTATTCTGAAGGCTTTGGAATACAATAAAATTATCTTGACAGTGCATCCACAGAGTTTACTTATTTTAAGAGAAAAATTTGCTTATTTTTTCTCCCCCCCCCCTAAATACACAGCATAAGTGCCTCTACGGGAAAAACAGTGGCACTGGAGAAGTGAACTGCTTAACTTTTAATCCGCAGTTAAGGGGTTGATTTGAATTTCTTCCACAATTTATTATATTTTATTTCAGAAAAATGAATTTTTTGTAAAACTTTTACATTATTAATAAATTCATTTTTCAAGAGCATTTTGAAATATACTACTAATTCTATTTCAATGTAGTTTTTCATTTAATACAATTAAATTTTAAATAAATATTTATCATTTACTTTTAATACATACAAGCATTCTCTATAATTAAAAAAGTTTTCCAATTATTCAGAGTAAAGTATAATATCACAATATCATAGTAAATAAAAGTAAAATATTTAAAGACAAACAAGTAAATTATATTCCTAAATTACATTCAGATGAAAGCATTTAGAAACAGTTTAACTCAAAAGGTTTTACTAAAAGATAAATAAGAAAAGTATAAAATATTAGTAGGAACTTTTTTCAAATTACCTCTGCATCTTTTATCATTTGAGGAGATGGATTCAGATCCACAACAGCAACAACCAAACTTCCTTGATCCTCTCCTGAATAAAATTAAAAAAAGAATAAAATAATATAATTTTTTATAGTAATTTTCAACATTTGTACAAATAAACTATTTAGAAGCAGCACAGGGCGACAAGCGTCAGTCGTTTAGCGAGAACAGGGGGCACCACGTGTAGGCGCTAACAATTTCTCTTTTTACGTGTGTGTCTCAGAACTGTATTGGGCTGCCTGACATAGACTGATGGTGGTCATGCCCAGGTCTGGTGTAGGATAAAAAAAAAACATTTGTACAAATTTTTAAAATAGCCTTGGTTCAGTATTTATAGATTTTCATTAATTTTTCTTCTATATACATTTCTATCAGTTTTGAGGCTGTCTTTGTGTCAAGATAAAGAATAGGATCCATTTCAGAATATTTTTCAGATATTAAAATGCTCCAACATAAATATTACATTCTGGCTTTGCTGTCTAAAGTAGTATATTTTATGTTTTTTAATTTCATCAAGTTGATCCATTTTTTCTGGTATAAAATTTTCACACTTTTTCTCCTATACCATAATGCTAAATGAACTTTCATTTTACGTCTTACAAGGGGAGGGCGCGACTAAGGAAATTCATTTGGGGATGAGACTTTCTGTATAATAGTAGTACTCCCAAAGGGTGTTCAGCTCTCAATGTAATTGTGCCGAATGGCCAGTCAATTCGGAGAAAATAGACATCAAAATTCATGCTTAGCTTATATACAAGTTATTTCTCACTTTCTTCAGTGTCACCATGGCGTAGATGGCAGGATAATGGAGTAGTATGCGATAGGTCAGGGTTCAAATCGCTCAACCGGCTAACTTTGCCGTTTTAATTTCTTTTTCTCCAATTGATTTTATTATTTATTTTTAGAATTAAATAAATTTTTTATAAATGGCTCATTGATTATTAAATGATATTTTATATAATTATAGGAACTATAATTACAATAGGAATTATACTTTATTATTATAGGAATTATACTTTTAAAATACAAAAATAAATAATATATAGTAACTACAACTACTTCTGTCATTAAAATCTAATTAATTGTATTTTTAAAATTATTCCTCATACCTAAATGGACATTAAATTTTACTTCAGTTTTTAACAAACTGTTTTTTATCAAGAGAAAGGCAGCTGTTTTTAAAGAGCAGGTGTTACTCTTTTAAAAATAAAGAATGCTCCAGTAAAATGAGAAATCAATAGAATAACGGATTTTGGTTATTACATTATTGCGTAAAACTTTTTGCCAGTTTTCCCACGTTTTTACAATATAACCTTGTTAGTTTATTTCTGGATTTTCAAGAGTTTGTAGAGTTCATATTTATTTAACTTTATTATTAGTTATAAATTATTTTATTTTTTTTACTTTTTATTAAAAGTATTATTATCATAACTATTAGTTGTTTTGTATTTTAAAAAGTAAAACAGTTACTATAATTATATAAAATATCATTTAATAATCAATGAGCCATTTATAAAAAATAAATTTATTTAATTCTAAAAATAATAAAATCAATAGGAGAAAAAAAAATTAAAACAGCAAGTTAACCGATCGTGCAATTCGAACCCTGACCTATCGCATACTACTCCATTATCCTGCCATCTACACCACGGTGAAGCAGAAGAAAGGGAGAAATAACTTGTACATAAGCTAAGCATGAATTTTGAAGACTATTTTCTCCAAATTGACTGGCCATTTGGCGCAATTACATTAAGGGTTGAACACCCTATGGGAGTACTGCTATTACACAAAATCTCGTCCCCAAATGAATTTCCTTAGTAGTGCCCCTCCCTTTGTTAAAGGAAAAAATAAATTATGAAATATTTTGAAATTCCAAAAACACAGAAAAATTATGAAAGATGTATGAATTATAATTGTTGAAACTTTTCTTGAAAATTGAGACCTTTCTGTCTGAAAATATGCTCTATGTTTAGTTCAGGATCTTGTATTTTGAAGAGTCTTAAACAAGAGAAAATTCATTCCAAAAGAATTAGAAATGAATCTCCAACTTTTGAATATAAATATCTACTCCATCAGCCTTCAGAAACCTAGTACTCTACTCCGAAGGTATTTTTCGGTCAGTTTCCAAAATATGAACTTTTCAACTAATAAAATTACCTCTTCCAAAAGCTTTTTTTAAACATAAGTTCATAAATAATTCCAAAATTGGATATTTTAAAACACTGCTCAGTAATCCATAACCATATATTAAAAAAACAAAATTTTAATATTTATCAAGGATTAAGAAGGTATTTCATTTTCTCATGCAATAAGTAATAATCTAAATTAAATTACATCAATTTACTTTGTTCAGACATCTACAATAAATGCTCATTGACAGAAATTAAGTTACTAATTTTAGACAAATACAATATTTGTCAAAATGCTGTTGTAAATTTTATCAAGTTGGGCAGTAAAATTACAATATGGTTACCTTGATTTTTATCGCTTGGTACTGAGATTGCAATATTTAGTGTTTACATATTAAATTTTTGTGTTTATTGTAAAAACAATATTAATTTCTTGTAATTAATTTGATTTTTTAAAAACATTGTGGCAAATTTTATAATTACTATCATGCTTGAATTTAAAAAGAGATGACTGTGATATCGTTTCTGCACCCCACCAATACTCACCAATATATCACCAGCACTCGACTAAATAAATAGTAACACAAATTTTCATCAAGTTACACAAATTGGAGCACATTTTGGTGAAATCCTATTTAAATGCAACTTTGGTGACAAATTTCAAATCATTACAAGATGGTGCCAAAGCACGTTTTTCAAATTTAAAATTATTATAATATGAAACTAGATAGTACCTAATATGAAAATAAATGACAGCACTGTTGCTAATGCAAAAAAGCATAACAAAGTAAATATCAAAATTTGCAAAAAAGAAAAACAGCTGTTTTTTTTAAAAAATTAAAAGAAATGGGGGGGGGGGACACTGACTTTATTAAGAACATTATACAGAGTTTTTTTCCTTTCTGACAAGAGCTGCAGTATAGCTTAAAGGAGAGCAAAATTGCATATTGTTCGACTATTTTACCACTACAAAACTTATTGCAAACATTTATAATTTACCTTTCTTTTTAATAATGATTCTAATTTAGGTTTTTTAAAGAAAAATCACATGGTTTTATACCAGTGGCAAAATGAACATTAAGCCCTCCCGAAAGTTAGGTTTTGACCCCCAAAACAAATCTTACAAGAGATAGCAAAACCACACTACTTGGTGTCAGTCAGCCACCCGCAATGCAAGGGTGTATGTTATGCCACTGTGCTTTATACAGAACAATACACATATTTTCCCCTTTATCTGATAAAAATTCTAGGTTTATCTATAATCTCAAGAAACTGACATTAAATGCTTTGTTTTCCTTGGAAATAAGAAAAAAAATGGTTAAATTTTGAATTGTTATACAGTTAATAGCATTACCAAAAATTATGAATGTCATTAAACTTTTTGTTTAGAAATAAAGTATTAGAGAATAAAGCAAACATTTCACATTTACTTTTTTTTTTCATATAAAAGAAATCTGTATAATATTTTTTACAAATAATAGGAAAAAAATAGCTGGAGGAAAGGATGTAACATTTGTTCGTAAAGATATTACTACATTTATAATTATGAGGAAAAAAAATTTATTTCTCCCAAAATTTATTACAATTATCATTTTATAATTCAACAAAATCGAAACAGCTTTAGTATCACCCATTCCCCAATTGGGGGAGAGCAAAAAAATCTTCACATTATATTGTTTGGAATTTGCTATGGAAGCGAACAACTATCAATAGTTTTTAGACCGCTAAAAAGTGGCTGCCAGGAAAATTGAAAATTTCGCCAGAAGTTATCAGTATGTTCCATTGAAATCACAATATATAATGATAGATGTCATCAAAACTATCAAAATCCATACAAGCCAAAATTTAAAAAATATATATTACCAGTATCTGATGTACTCTCATTCATTTTGAAATTCTATGAACCCAAACAAATCTCAATAAATTCGTCAATCACTTAAATGAAATCAGCTTTAAAGTAGAATAAAACATAAGAAATTCATGCAATGCAAAAATTTATCAATTGTTTTAGATCTACAATTTTATGATTATGAAGATTTATCACTCATCTTTTATAGAATTACAGAAAATAAATTAATCTTTCCACATGAAAACAATTTTCAACTGTTTAACCGGGACTTCTACGACGATAGAGAGAGGACGATATGTCAAGTTGCTCTCGCCTCAAGCATTTCTGTTCTGCATGTTCGGAGGAGAAAAAAGCTTGTTTCCTATTGGTGGATGTGTAATAGTATGATTGTTCGGGGTTGTGTGTGTTTGGTTTCGCACTGTAGTGTCTTTTAATGCCTAAGTAATTCTACGAACTTTCAAAATAATACTTTTAGCTTTGCCTCTTCATTTCTATACAGTCGTTAAGCATCTCATTATTGCCTATGCTTCTCCAGTTAGGGGATATGCTGCATATGGCAATATTAAAACGCTTGAAACTGTTCAAATTTCTTTTATTCGTATGATGCTCAAAGCGGGAAATCTTCAATAACGTGGGCTGGATTTTCTACCGCCAAATCCTCTTTTCTAGCTGAAGATCGATCGCCAAGGCGTATCCTTGAGAGGAACCGGTTTGTAGTACCCATATGCGATACGATTCTGCTCACAGAAAACTCCGCGTAGTAATACATTGTATTCCTGACATTCGGGTTTTCATTTCAGTGTTGATGTTTTCTGAAAATATTACGAGTGTAATTTAAAGGGTAGGGTAAACGATTTCTCGAATTCACATTTTAAACTTTTTTATCCCAAAATGAGTTTAAAAAAAAAAATTTATGTACATGTCAACAAAGTTAAATTTCAAGTTTTTTCTTTTCAAAACAAAGAGTTATTATTTAAATTCGTAGCTAAATTACATTATTTTTATAAATACGAGACATAAGTATCAAATGAAACATAGTTTTAATTTTTTGCCAGAACAAAGGAAAATAATTATTTATAATTATGATAAAACACACATTTTAGTACAATCAGTGCAGATTGACTAGTCAAACTAATCCAGAAATCTCAAATATCTTACCATCCTAAATGACTATCATTTGTTTTATCTCATCATTACCTTAATTTTTAAAGGAGATAATCACTCAGATTTTTCGAAAGAATCGAATGCATTTCTGAAAAAATTTTCTTTCTTTATATATATTCAGAGATGATTTCTTTTTTAAAATCATAGATTATTTTATATTGGTTTTTTTTATATATAATAGTAACAAGGGTTTTATTACAATTTGGAAGGGAATATAAACTTATATACAGTACAATATCTTACACATTTCATAATTTTCATTATATTTCTCTTTTTTTTAACTACAGATTTTCGAAAAAATAGCGATTTACAAAAAGCTGTTGATATTGTATGAGTTTCTGAATAGTATAAGAAAATTCATTTCTGCTCCTGATAATAAAAGTGGCCGCGGTAACCTTGTGGTCAAGGTAACGGACTCGTGGCTGGTGTGTCATGAGTTCGAGCCCAATACCACTGAAAACCCGCATTGTAGGGGAGCAATGCATAAAAAATCTATCGATGCTTAAACGTTCTCTCGTTTTTGTGGTGTAGAAGTTAGGAGAGGGGTTGCCAGCTCAGGTGTTGTCCTCGTCACTTGAACGTGGTTCAAAATTACGAGGTCCATCTTCAAAAACCCTCGAGTAGCTGAATAGTGTAATGCTAATATTTATTCACTTAAGATAATAAATGTGTTGAAAATAAATCTCGAATTATCCACGTATAATAAAGCTAGCATTTTCAACAACCAAAACATCACGGCTTCTAGGATTCCTGGAAAGGAATGACTGAAAATTGATATCTTTGTTGCACCACTTTGAATGAATAGGAAATACATCAATAAAGAGTTCATTAGGGATATAAACATATTTATCTTAAATTAACATTTCAAAATTTGTATTTTTAATGAAACTAATCAAAATAAAAACTCTAGAATTAACTAATGTCTTTTTGAATCCTCTTTGATATTATTCCTTTTAATTACTCTTTTACACCTTTACATACATCTGTGTAAAATAATTAAATGATTTTTTTTTTCTAAACAGGACATAAGATGTAAAAATTCTTTTCATTGAAAATGAGTGATTTCCATTTTGTACAATTTATATTTCAATATTTGAACCATATGAAACTACAATTATAGCAAAAGTTATAATTGACATAGTTTAAATATCCATGTAAAAATTAAAATAGAATTGAGACAATGATGAAATAACAAAATTTATGTGCTCCTTAATCCATTGTTTTCTAATAAAAGTTGATGAACATTTAAAAACATGTAAATCTCAAAAACTTGGAAAATGATTTTAAAAATATCATAATATGACTGAAGGTTAAATATATTATACCAATTGCAAAATTTTAAAAGGTATGTTAAAAAAAAGAATATGTTCTGGTTAAACACTTTTCTCCTTGCTAAACAAGAATGAATGTTTTAATCAACAAGACTTAGATTTTTTCATAGGTCATAGACAATTTTTAAAAAATGATAGCATTAATTTTTTGATTTGTTTATAGCCAATAAAAATATGATTAATAGCATTTTCTCAATTTCAGAACTTAAAACAAAAATCAGGGGAAAAAAGTATTAAAAAATATAAATTAATTCAGTGCTTTTCAAATTGTGGGGCGCGCCCCTCCAGGGGGGTGAGATAACTCTACAAGGAGGGTGTGAGCATGTCGGAAATAAAAGATTAATTAAGAATGTATCTATGTATTAAATTATTGAAAGGAAGCAAAGGAAAATATATTCTGATATAAAAATTAATCAAATATCCATGTGTGTACACTGTTATAATATACTTATAAATTGTACAGTACAATACAATTGATAATAAATTTATCTATATTAAATTAAGAACAAGTTTAATAATTACTACCGAATTCCTTGAGCATGCTATATACAAAATTTAATATATCTTGATAATTTGTGTTATTTATAATTAAAGTCGTATTGTAATTTCAGCGTCAAAGTACATTATTATTGCTTTCAAAACAATGTTATTGTATGGGAAGCGATAAAATTTATGATTGAAAATTGGGTCGCCAATATTTAAAATTTGAGAAGCACTGAACTTATTGGTAAAATTTTTATTTTAGAATATCATACATGGTATGATTTATAGCATACCATATTCGGTTGTGTCATATGTAACATCTACGTACTAAAGTATCATTGAATTTTTTAGATAGGATGCAAAAATGAGAAAAATTTATGAATGTAATATACTTAACTATTAATCATTTGTAAGAAAATAAAAATTAACTGGATTTTTTATTTCTCATATAATTTTTTGTTTTGTTTTTTGTTATAATACTGTAATATTTACCTTCAACATTAAAATTCTGTAAAATATAGAGTATGTTGTACAGAAATCATTAATATAAAACATTATCTTGTAGATTATTACACACAAATTCAAATGTTTAATATTATTCAGTCAACTATATAGAAACAAATCTTTTGCGAAAAAAAATTCACAGGTCACAAAAAACAGAAATTTTTTTGTTGAATATTTTTTATATGCCACGAAAACAATAAATTAACTTTTAATTTCTTTATATTCGTTTAATTAATAATAATGGCATTCTTTACCGTCTAATTGATTCGATCAGCTGAACTATTTTTTAGCACTTGAAAGCAATTAATCGTGTAAATGTAATTCAAGAATTGGCTCTGTGCATTAAATATCTAAATTCTACGAGGATATAATGCTTAATTATTTAAAGAAATTTAGAAGTGATACTTTAAATTTATAAGAGGACATTTTCTTTCTAAACTTATAATAATCAAATTTATATCATTTGAAGACTCCTAAATTTCTTTCGTATTCAAAGAAAAAAAATTCTTTGTGTTCATCTTTAAATTTGACCCTTTTTTTTTGCTACATCCTATGTTTTATTTTGCAGAGTTTCTTGATGAAATTATTCATTCAAGAGTATCTTGATAAAAAATGTTTAAAACTCGTTCATTAAGTCATCAAATACTTTTTTTCTGCTAAACATAATTATTACAAAAATATGTTAACAAACTTTGTATCAAGTGTTTTAAATGATTCAGTTTTATTTATTTATTTTACTGTTCATTTTATGCTACTACATACAAAATACCATGTTTAATTAAATATTTGGAAATTCTACATCGTCTGAGTTTTTTACGTATGTTTTAAATTTTGATTTTTAAAAATTTAAATACTTTTGGTTAATTCCTTATAGTGGTTGCGGTAACCTAGTAGTTATGGTCATGAACTCGAGGCTGGAATGTCTCGGGTTCGAGTCCTGGTGCCACAAGGGATCCACCATGTAGAGCAAGCCGAAGTACATTGAATCCGTAGAGGCTCAATGTCCTCCCGATGATGTGGTGTGGCAGTTAGGAAAGGGGGTTGCCAGCTCATATTTTAGTATAATCAGTAAGCATTTCTACTCAACATATATTAAGACTGGATCTAATTTAGAAATTTTATATCTCTTACTATTCTAAATGTATTATTTGTTTTATTTTTATCATTATCTTAATTATTAAAGGAGATAATCTCTCATATTTTTAGAAATAAATAATTTTAGTTAAAGTTTTTGTTTTTTATAAAATCAATACTTTGAATTTTCCTCCATTATATTTATTCACAGCTAATTTATTATACACAAAGATTAATTCATACAAAGTTTTTTTCGATATAATAGTTAAGAGATATTCTTTGGAAGTGAATATATACTTGTAGTATAATATTTTGTTTCACATTTCTCATTGCTTTTCTCTCTTTTTTTTATTAATAGGTTTTCGAAAACTTAAAGATCTACAAAAAATTGTTGATATTGCGTAACTTAGTGAATAGTTCAAGAAAATTCATTTCTGCTCCAGATAATAAATGTGTTGAAAATAAATCCAGAATTTTTCCGTATAGTTAATTTAGATTTCTTAACTACTGAAACATCATGACTCTTAGACAGGATTCCTGAAAGAGGGATAAAATTGATATCTTATTGGTATTATTGACTTAACAAGAAATTGACAATCATCGATATAAATATATTTATCTTGAATTAACATATCAAAATGTTAACATTTATTTATAAAACAAACTAACGCAATTTAGAACAAAGGATTTTAGAGGTTTGCTAGTGCCTTTTTGAAATTTCTTTATTTCTTAGAATTCTACATGATTTTTTTATTGTATCCAGTTAAGGGAAATTTATTAAAGCTCTTTTGCTTCATTTAGTAAAACACTTCTATATACATGTGTGTAAAATAATTAAATGATCCCCCCCCCCTAAACAACATATAAGATGCAAAATTTCTTTTCAATGAAAATGTGCGTGTGAGTGAGCTTTTAGTTTTCCGTTCATAATAATTGCGAACAAACAAAAATATTGTGATTAGAAACACTTGCGAATATGAACATCACTTTTATTTTTTTTTGTATAAAACTAAAGATAAAAATTCTTCAGATCTTTCATTTTTAGAAAGACACCGTTTTGAGGTCAACAAATCTATAGTACTGTTTTTGCGGCATGGTCCAAAATATTCAAAAAAAGAGGAGTGTCAAGAATAGGGAATTCCTTTTGTCAAGAATTGGGGAGTGTTTCAAATACTTGAAAACTATCCTTCAAGTAATACTGAGAATTTCTTTTTCTTTTATTTTTGCTGCTTCGCTACTATAGTTCACTTCTTGTCTGAGAATCATCAGTTTAGAAGTCTTTATTTTTACCAGTCATTTTATTGTAAGCGATCTACAGTTTTAATTAAATATCTTCAACAAGTACGAAATATGAAATATTATGAGTTTTGCTCAGTGATTAATTATATAAAAATACTAGCCGCGCGAGGTATAAAGGCTAGTATTTGAACTGATCAACTGAATTTGTTTCACTTGTTAAAAAAAGTCCTCTGTTAACAACAAATGAAATCTATATTTTTTCTATATTCATTACAATTGAAACAAAATACTTTAATTTTCCTACCAATTAAAAAAATTACGATGTTTGTATTCCTTTTTTTATAAACTGTGCTACTTAGAAAAAGCCACAACATTTTAAGTTTCACAAAAAGCAAAAAACAAAAAACAAAACAAAAATCGAATGTAGTCATTTAAATTTCTATTACTCTTATCTTTATGAGAAAATAAAATAATTTTGAAAGGTAAAAAAAAGTCAGTTCTTGAAAACACATCTAAAATAAAGTTCAAGTAATGATCAGCGCATATAATTTGCTCAATTTATCCAATTAAGAAACACACATAAAAGCTATTTACCTAATCACTTACATTATTTTCAAAAAATTTATAATGTTATAAAATCAATCAAAGTATTGAAAAATTAGGAATATAAAATGTTTGTATTATTTGTATATAGTTTGACAAAGTTTAATAGTGTTGGGTAGTGGTCCCTATGTGTTTCTCTCTCTCACACACACTCTCAGGAAAATTACCGCACCACTTATGAAGATGCATCCCTGCAGTCTGGAACATTTCTATCAATTGATGCTGCAATTCGATTAATTCTTCTATACTCCCGGAATCTGAAAGTATATCATCCATGTAGCAGTCACTCAGCACCACAGGAGCCGCCAAAGGAAAATTAGTAGCTTCATCCACTTTTTTACGGTCTTCGATGGTATATTGAATTAATTCTTTAACAAATTCAACATCCTCCTTAAAATATTTATTTTCTTTAATAATTTCAGTTAACTCAACTATAGTTACTTTTTCAGAAAGAGTCTCACCAAGTTCAAGAGCAACAATACGAAGATCTTCCTTACGGCAGTTCTTAAACATTTTTTCTAAAGTTAATTTAGTCCTCAATTTATTATAATAAAAACAAAACAAAAAAGACCACTACTCACGGCACTTTGGATGTTCACTTCTCCGGCTTATTGGACGGACCACTCAATGTTGGGTAGTGGTCCCTATGTGTTTCTCTCTCACACACACACTCTCAGTAATAAGACTGCGTTGGTGAAATATATCTTTATTTCTCTTCTTTCTCTGTTGCTCGGGGCGAATGTCGGAACACTGCGATAGGCACCGTAATTCTCGCTCTCGCTTGTCCGATCTCCCGCTCACATTCTCACTGAGAACTCAACGCTCGTTTTCTTAATACACTTAATCACCGCCAGGCGGTGCCCACTGCGCATGCTCAAACAAATAGTAAAATATGCACTGATATTAAAACATTTGAAATAGCAAATGTGCTTAAATAAAGTTAAAGCTTTTTAATAATTGAATTTAATAGAAGCGTTGCGCACGAAAGATGAAAAATATACATGTTAGATGGATTAGCTATTGAATGACTTTTGGAAGAAAATTGTCCCATATTCATTGCATCGCTAAAAATTATTCAACATTTCTTAAACCTAAAAATTAAATTTTAAATAATAGTAATCAAATAGTGTTATTAATTAAAACACAACAAAAATGGACAACTAATTTTATAACTTAATTTAACATTGAAATTTAAGAACATGGGTTCTTTTGGCTGCAGACTTCAAATTTATATGCAATCACACCTCAGCTGGGACGTTTAATTTGTATTTTATTAACTACCACACAACATCATTCGAGAAATTTGAAATCCCGTTTCTTATATTAAGTCGCGCTTGCAGAATTTCACAAAGTGGATTCTTGGTAAAACCAGGATTCGAACCCATGATTAATCTTCTAGACTGCGATCCATTAAAAAAAGATAAAAATTGCAGAAATACCTAATACGAAGTAAAAATAGACGCGAAAACTAAATACTACTTAGAATTTTCTTTTAAAATATAAATTTTTATAAGTAGGTCTGTACTAGTACTGTAAGTAGTACTGTAGAAATCTGTCACGAACTGATAAAAGAAAGTAGAAAATGGAAGCGACAGATTTTAAAGAATTAAAAAAAGATTTCTTTCGATGGAAAATAAATTGACTGATTTGAGCATACCAAATTGAAACAAAATTTTTAAAATTTCATATGAATTTTATTAAACTTACCAATAATTTTATTTTACATAATTATTCCACTTAACAAATAATTAGAAATTTGTACTGTTTTTAATATAGAAATTATAAATCAAATAATAAATGGAATGTTTTCAGTATCAGAATGTTTACTTAATTAAACCAATCCTTAAATTAACTTAATAAATTTATTAGTATTAAATTCTAAAACGATGTAAGCAAAATACAAATTTTACCTCCAAGATGTATACACAATATATGTATAGAGAGTGAGACCTTATCGCTCCCTGTAACGTGCCATATTAAATAAGTATTAATTATATATAATTCAACCTTGCATTTTTTTTATTTAAATAGTTTTGTACAAGGAAAATTTTAGATACTTCCATTCTTTAATGATATAATACTTAATGTTATAACCGATACTCAATGTAACGAATGGTAATAGAGCGCCCTCTCCTGGCCATGTGAACACTTAACCAGTCAACCTGCCACCTCGGGGAAGGAAGGATGTGCCAATGTCCGCCCGCGCAAACCCCTTAATATTTGTATATTTTCCCCCTGTTTTATGTAATTGTAACCGTGCTCAATTAGAATGTGCCACCAATTAAAATTATTTGAGCTAGCCGCCAGAGTTATTCTTGAGTATCGGTTATAAAAAATGGCGCCCAACGTGGGGCCCGAATAATTATTTAATTTTAATATGACTACTAGTCTAACAAAGTTATCTTTAATATTCTGAACTGCTAGTTCATGAAGAAGTTTAAAAAAAGTAATTTCTGAAATTGTAGCTACCGGCTATGAGGAAATTTTCGGATTACTAGAAAATTTATATTTCCTACCGGGAAATTAGAAACTTTGGATTGCATTCGTCTTCATGGAGCATCAGTGAAGTTTCTTTTGTTTTGTTTCTGATTCATTTTGATCTTTTATTAAATTTTACTTGCGTTTTTATATTTTATGGTATAAATATATAATAAGCATGATTTATTAGTCATATTTCATTTGAGTAATTCTTTTCCCTAGTAAGGAAATTCTTTTACTTTTGTTCATTTCCTGTGATTTATGACTATTAGTGTACTTGTTTGGGGAACTTCTTACCCCCACTTCTGACCTTGAGCTTTCACTGCTTGTTTTCGTTCACGAACAAGACGTTTTGTTACTAAGGGCCCCCCCCCCGATTTTCTGTCTCTCACCCCTTGCCTGGTGAAAATCAGACATTCTTTTTTTTTCTCTTGTTCATTTTACTTGGAAACTCGGAATTCAGCATCCGCTGTTCGTTTTGTAAAACTTGTTTATCCTCGATATTTTTCACTTTTTTTTTTGTTGACTCTTTAAGTTACTTATGACGCCAGAGTGTCCCGGAAATTGATATTTCCTATTTAGTATTATAATTGCATGTGTTTTTTTTATTGAATTTTAGTGTTATGAAATTGTGTTTTATTTTCAACTATATTGAAGAATTTTGATCATATATAAAATATATGCGAATTTAAATGAAAGAAATTATTTTTTTTTTGTTGTTACCAAAAGTATAGTAGAAAAGTATTTTTATTCAAAAGATTCATTCATAGGTTTTGTTTCGACTGAATTTCATCAGAATTTCTTTTATATGTGAATTATTTTTATTTTCAAAGCTAAATTTTTGCATTCAATCAAATATCTACAAAAGAGAATTTTTATTCCTTCAAAGGAATAGTTTATATGTTGTTTTGGTTAAGTGCATCAGAATTTCTATTTGTTTCAATTTTCATTTTGTTTCGAAGTTTTGAGCACGGTTACAATTACATAAAAGCAGGAAAATACTATAAAAAATACAAAAGGGTTTGCGCGGGAGGACATTGGCACATCCTTTCTTCCCCGAGGTAGCAGGCTGACTGGTTAAGTGTTCACATCGCCAGTAGAGGGCGCTCTATTACCATTCGTTACACTCCCCCTCTGGTTCCTAGGTATCGTCCTCGATGAGGAACCAGCAGAGTTGTCTTTCCTGGGTCTTCCCCTTTTTCTGAGAGGCATCACTGGAGTGGCTTCCTTATCTATGCATGTACGAAGAGCAGATGAATGATAAGGTCCGAGAACCTCATGTGGGTTATTTGGATTTGCCACTTCATAAGTCGTTGGAGAGCGTTGAGTCACAACAATATAAGGTCCATCTCTTTTAGGCATGAATTTAGCTGTTTTCTTCTGGGCAGCATTGCTAAGGAGGTGAAGGGTTACCCAGACCTTGTCACCTGGATGATACAAGGGACCAGGACGATGTCTTTTATCATAGAAGGCCTTTCGTTGATCTTGTTTCTCTTCAATTCTTTCACGGATTTCAGAAGAAATTCTTGCCAATCTTTTCAAATATGGGGTAATCTCTGAGACGAAATTTTCATTTTCTATGATGGCTCGAAAGTCATTGGTCACATCATCTATAGTTCTCATTTCTCGTCCAAACTGCAGGTAAGCAGCAGTTTTACCGGAGGTATCACACTTGGCACTGTTCAGAGCGAAACGGATAGACGGCAACTTATCTTCCCATTCATCGTGTCGATTTTGAACTAAGATGGCAATTCTTGGTTTAAGGTCCCGGTTTTTCCTTTCAACAGGATTTGCTTGAGGATGATAAACAGGAATAATGTCTTTATCAATGTTCAGTATGAAACAAAGTTGTTGCATGACGGCACCCACAAACTGAGAGCCATGGTCGCTAATTAATCTTCTTGGTAAGCCGTATCGTAATATAACTTCTTCCATTAGAGTTGTAGCACACTCTCTAGCAGTGGCTTGAGTGAGGGCAAAAAGTTCAACCCATCTTGTGCAACAGTCTTCAACAATAAATATCCATTTCTTTCCTGATGGACTCTCAGGCAAAGGTCCAAACAGATCAATGGAAATTGTCTCGAAACGTTGAGAATACACAGGTGTACGTAAGAGTCCGGAAGGTTTTTGGTTGGAGGGTTTGTAGCGATTGCATTCTGCGCAATTCTTTACATAATCAGTGATGTAAGAACGCATACCTGTCCAATAATACCGTTTGGAGATTCTATCAAACGTTCCATCGGCTCCATGATGACCTGCGTTTGGGGCATCATGGTGAATTTTTAAAATCTCTTGTCTTTCGTGAATTGGCACAACTAACTGGGCCTCTTCACTTTCAGAAGTGGGTGAGTAACGGAATAAAATTCCTTGATTCATGAGGTATCCTCTTTCTGACCAGTTGGCAAAATTAACACCTTTTTCAATGTTTTCAAAACATTCAATTATTTTCCTCAGCTCATCATCCTTCAATTGTTCTTGACGAACTTCTTTAGGTGAGCGTGTGAGAAAATCGACGAAAACAGCAAGAATGTCACAGTCTGCTTTCTCTTGTTCTGACGTGGGTCTAGACAATAAGTCCGCAATAAAGTTCGATCTTCCAGGAATATAGTCGATAGTTAGATTATAAGATTGGATCTGTAGTGCCCATCTTGCAAGTCTTCCGGTGGGAGATTTCAAAGATAATAACCATTTTAAAGGCTAGTGGTCAGAGGAAAGTCTAATAGGTTGTCCTTCAACGTAACCTCTAAATTTCTCAAGTGCCCACACAACTGCAAGAGCTTCTCTTTCTGTGGTAGAATAATTTCGCTCCGAGGACGAAAGTAGTCGGCTTGCGTATTCTATTGGGTGTTCCTCATGCTTTTCTCCTTGGAGTAAAACTACTCCGAGGGCAACGCTACTGGCATCTGTTCGGATGACAAACGGCTTGGTACCGTCAGCTTGCTTAAGGACAGGTGGAGACGCTAGTTTTGATTTTAGCTCTCTGAAAGCTTCTTCTTGATCAGAGCCCCACTTCCACATTGCATTTTTCTTCGTTAAGTCTGTTAGCGGTTTTGCAATTTGAGAAAAGTTTGGAATGTATCGCCGATACCAGGAATAGGTTTGTACAAAGCTTTGCACTTGTTTAACAGAGGTTGGGGACGTCCTATCTGCGATAGCAGCTGTCTTTTGAGGATCAACTGAGATGCCTTCCTTAGTGATGTAATGTCCTAAGTATTTCACCCTTTTACAACAGAAGTTGCACTTCTCTCTATTTGCATTTAATTTAAATAATGAAAGACGTTTAAAAACTTGCTCTAGATCAGAAAGATGTTTCTGGAAGGTTGGAGACAATATTATGATGTCATCCAGATATGACAATGCTAGCACGTTGTTTAATACGGAACGGAACTTATCTATCAACCTTTGGAAGGTTGCAGGTGCATTTCGTAAACCAAAGGGCATACGAGTGAACTTGTAAATACCAAAAGGGCACGTGAAAGCTGTTTTGTCTTGATCCTCTGCCGCCACTTTTACTTGGTGGTATCCTGAACGCAAGTCAATAGTCGACATATAAGGTGTTGGCTTAGCTTCGTTAAGCAAGTCATCCATCCGAGGCAAAGGATAACTATCTGGGACGGTTTGAGCGTTCAGCTTCCGGTAGTCTATGCAGAGACGCATGCTGCCATTTGGTTTTGGAATCAAAACAACGGGAGAGGTGTACGGAGATTCACATTCTACTACGATGCCTTGTTGCAGCAGAGAATCTAGTTCTTTCTTCAACAGCTCCTTCCTGGCTGGATTCATCCGGTAGGGAGGCACTGAAATTGGTGGGTTATTTTCAGTGTTGATGGTATGTTCGATAAATGGAGTAGCTTCTCCCCCTACTTCGAAGATAGAGTGATGATTTTTAAGCAAGCTATCTAGTACCATACGCTGAGAACCAGGGAGTTCTTGACCTTCATCTTCCCTTAATTGACAGTTATTTATCGCCACAGGAAGTACATTAACAGATGTAATCTGATAAGGCGTTACGAAATTGTACGATTTTCGGGAATCGTCACAAAAAGTCCAACAGTTCTTCCTGAAATTTAGAACTATTCCAGCATTTTCGAGAAAGTCAACTCCAAGTAGAGTGGAGTTGTTTTTGGCATCAGGCAAAATAATAAAGGGGGTTTTAAACTTTCTGCCTTCCAGAAGGACGGTTTGAAATGTACGTAGAACTTCTTTCTGAGTAACGATTCCATCAGCAAAGGATAGGGATATTGCTGTCTTCTCAAAAGCAGCTCCTTGTTGCAGAAGGATACTGTAAAGAGTTTCTCCTGCAATCGAATGACTTGCACCAACCACTGTCTGCAAATGCAGTTCCTGAAACTCCATTTATGCTGATCCTGAGTACAGCATTTCTGTTGGAAGGGGAGAGACTGTTAACTTGCAGAATTCCAAAGGGAGCTGGATCACCCTTTGAAGGATTGCAGTCAGGGCATTTTGATTTGATGTAACCGGGCTTTCCACATCCATAGCAGGACAGAGGAGATCGGCTTTCAAATTGCGAATGCCCTCCAAATGGTTTTCTTGGTGCTTCCTTTGCCTTATCCCTCGTTCTTATACTGCTTTCTTTATTTGTTTTTGAGGGGAAATAAGTTCTTCCTACGTCTGGTAAAACTTTGTTTCGACGTCTTACCTCGAGCAATTTCATAATCATCTAATTTTTGTACTAGCTCAGATGAGCTTTTAATATCTCCCCAGATATCCACGAAATGTTCTTTAACGTCCCTCGAAACTCTTCTCTTAAGCTGATCAGTAAGAACCAAATCCTTAAGGGAGTTAAAGTCTTTCACTTCTAGGCTATGTAGCCATTCTTCTAAGTAATTGTTTAGCTCGTACGCGAAGTCCTTCCACAGAGCTTCGGGTTGTTTTTGATGAGTACTGAACTTAATTCCAAACGATTCAGCACTCAACTTGAATCTTTGGAGCAGCACTTGCTTAATGTGCTGGTAATTTCTTAATTTCTCTTTAGGTTCCCGCAAGATAATATTGGAAATATCAATAGGTAACATAGGTAGAAGGTGTGTTATATAATCGACTTCTCCTATGTTAACTTGCTCACACTGTCTTTCAAATATTTTTAGATAGGTGGAAATGTCTGAAGTTTCCACAAATCTGGGTATGAGGTGCTGGATATTTATTTTCTCTGCGGCAGCACTAGTGTTAGTTGAAGAAGTGGCAGTTATGCTTAACTTCATGCGTTCTAGCTCTAAATTCAGTTCGTCTCGTTTTCGTTTGTATTAATTTTCCTCCTTCTCCTCACGTTCTGCCTGAACCCTCGTTTTAATAATTGTTTCTAGAAGAGTTTTAGTAAACTGTTCATCATAGTCTTTCGACGTAATGATTAAATTTTTAAAATCTATTATTCTCATTATTTCTCCTACTTCGAGGCCCAATTCTGTAGCTAGTGTTTTTAAGTCCTCTTTGCGCGCTTTAGCAAGATACGCCATTGTTTTTAACTTGAGGGGAAAAAAAGGGTCAATTATAAAATCCGACAGCCACAAATTAAATGCAGTTAATTTAGTTTTAAAATAGTTAACCTTGATAATTCAGCATCAACTAATCACTAAAATAATAACAATTGGATATTCGAACACAATACTATCAAAAAATATACATTATTATAGATGTTTGACAGGATACAAAATATC
Source organism: Trichonephila clavata (assembly GCA_019973975.1). Classification (NCBI taxonomy): domain Eukaryota; kingdom Metazoa; phylum Arthropoda; class Arachnida; order Araneae; family Nephilidae; genus Trichonephila; species Trichonephila clavata. Next base: position 31,803 of record BMAO01008140.1, read on the forward strand.
TAAAATTAGAAAAAAAAATGAAAATTCAGATAAACAGAAATTCTGATGCACTTAACCAAAACAACATATAAGCTATTCCTTTCAAGGAATAAAAATACTTTTCTACTATACTTGTTGTTAACAAAAAAAATAATAATTTCTTTCATTTAATTCACATATATTTTATATATGATCAAAATTCTTCAATATAGTTAAAAATAAAACACAATATCATAACACTAAAATTCAATAAAAAAACAACACAATACTCTAAATAGGAAATATCAATCTCTGTGACGCTCTGGCGTCATAAGTAAAAAAAAGAGTCGACAGAAAAAAGTGAAAAATATGAAGGATAAACAAATTTTACAAAACAAACAGCGAGTGCTGTATTCTGAGTTCCAAGTAAAATGAACATGAGGGGGAAAAAAAAGAACATCTGATTTTCACCACAGGCAAGGGGTGAGAGACAGAAAATCCGGGGGAAAAGCCCTTAGTAACAAAACATCTTGTTCATGAACCAGAACAAGCAGTGAAAACTCAAGGTCAGAAGTGGGGGTAAGAAGTTCCCCAAACAAGTACACTAATAGTCATAAATCACAGGAAATGAGGAAAATGAACAAAAGTAGAAAGAGTTTCCTTACTAGGGAAAAGAATTACTCAAATAAAATATGACTAATAAATCATGCTTATTATATATTTATACCATAAAATATAAAAACACAAGTAAAATTCAATAAAAGATCAAAATGAATCAGAAACAAAACAAACTAAAAGAAAACTTAGCTGATGCTCCGTGAAGACGAATGCAATCCAAAGTTTCTAATTTCCCGGTAGGAAATATAAATTTTCTAGTAATCCGAAAATTTCTTCGTAGCCGGTAGCTACAATTTCAGAAATTACTTTTTTAAACTTCTTCATGAACTAGCAGTTCAGAATATTAAAGATAACTTTGTTAGACTAGTAGTCATATTAAAATTAAATCATTATTCGGGCCGTAAGTTGGGCGACATTTTTATAACCGATACTCAAAAATAACTCCGGCGGCTAGCTCAAATAATTTTAATTGGTGGTACATTCTAATTGAGCACGGTTACAATTACATAAAAACAGGAAAATACTATAAAAAATACAAAAGGGTTTGCGCGGGAGGACATTGGCACATCCTTTCTTCCTCGAGGTAGCAGGCTGACTGGTTAAGTGTTCACATGGCCAGTAGAGGGCGCTCTATTACCATTCGTTACAATGTTTTATATAAAAATGACACCTTTAAATTGAGGAAAGTTTAGTTTCACAGTAAACGGGACGACTATTTAAGGACTCGAGAGTAATAATATCCAGAATAGTGAAATAAATATGTTTCTTTTGTCAGTAAAATTTTTAAAAAATAAACGATATGCAATGATAAAAGAAGGATTTTTTCAACAACATAATATTTGAAAGAAACATATTTACTATTTAATGTGGTATAGGTGCTGGTAGAGCCGTTCTCTTTCTCATTTGTTCGTTTTCCCTCTAGTTATTACTTTCACTGCCGAAAAATGTATTTAAATATCACAAATTTTTTTAACCTAGTTCGTTTTAAACTCATCTTCAAAAGTGAAAAAATACAGGTAATGGGCTTAGAGAGAAAGAGAGCTAGAAAAAGAGGACAGAGTCACGTTAAAGCTTTTAAGTACCTTTTGAAATTGTTTAACTAATTAAGAAATACCTCTTTGTAGGATTTAGGTATTAAATAAGTGGAATTAATTTATTGAATTAGAATTTCGCGTTGTATTGCAAAAGATGCTGCGAAATAATTTAAAGCTCACATCAATAGACCGCGGCGAATGTTATGATTATTAATAAATTGAATGACAAAAAATGAAAGCGGATTTATTATTTTCAAGGTACATTAAGTACATTTTATAAAGATATTCATGTTCTTTATGATCTCGGAATTTTGTTCATTAAAATTTTTCCAATATGATTGATTGGATAATATAAAACACCTGAATTTGTTTGTAATAGTTTGCATAATAAAGGCTTGTATTGATAACTCAAATCAAAGGCGCAATAGCCCATGAGACCCAAGGCCTATGGTGCCCGTATTAGTTTTTCTGGTCTTGGGCACTGAGGTGCATGAGTAGATGTTCCTTTCCGGTGGTTAGTCTGACGCAAAACTCCCAGTGTTAAATTCCCGTGCAAGCTTGGTACTCATTTATCGACCCACTGAAGGGATGAAAGTCGGGTCGACCTTGTCAGCCCAGGGTTTGAGCCCCGGACCTGTGTCGCGGAAACGTGATGCACTGCCACGCGGCCACTGGGCTACGATTATATTGATAACTTCTGTATAATATGCTCTGTATTAACTTATAAAACAGAAATGTACAAATAGAAGCCTTAGTTTACCATAGAAATTATTCAATAGAAGAGATTTTCAAAAATTTATTCCTTGAATTATCGTTTTTGCATGCATTATCTATTTTCTAAAGATGATATTACCTCAAGAAACTAAAAAGAAAAAGAAATAGTGTGACTGGCTCAAAATCACTTTCAAATATGAATTTTTATTTATATAAACGATAGATCTCGTAATTCTGACGTGTAGTTTAGTAACAAGGATGATACCAGAGCTCGTATATATATACGAGTATACTTCACATATTTGATATAAACTATGTCGTAGTCTCTCACTACCCCTATGATTATTAACTCCCCTTTGCACATTATCTAAATTCGGGTATGTTGGATTCATAATTAACAACTACTAAATTAATAAATCAATATCCTTTATTAATCTGTCTTAATAGATAAACACACAAATATTAATCAAACCTTAAGAACAACAAATTATAGTGGAGTGAAATCAGAATTCAATTATGAACGACGGAACACTAACTGATACCACGGGGAATAACGCATACAATCGAACTACGCATTTAAATCTAATCTATAAAAATCACAGACCTGATATCTCTTTCAGACAGGATTCTTGACTACTTGAAGGATGTATAGAGCGGTTTCAATCCTTGATATCTTCAGTTACGTCCGAACCGAATTAATGAATCTTTTTCAATAATCTTCCTTCAGCTAACAAACTTCACTTAGTTAAACTAATCTCCTAGAATCCCTTTCTTAATCAATCTCGTAGTTAACTCCTCTATCAAAACACGTAGTCATCCTCATCTCTTCATTTCATTTCTCCCTTTTATATCTCTTTCGAACTCGCTAAACCCGCAACTATCTTATTTGCATAAGTCACACTTTTAGCTCTCAGCGGGGATTGGTTAAAATAAATACAATCTTAAAAGATTTTGAGAGAAGGTTAGTGAAACGCGTAAGCACCCGTCACAACTATCTTCTATGAAATCAAAACTGGCACGATTGGAAGCCCGCTGTTTGTGATCACATCACTAGATTTCCATAACCCAAATATCAATTCTAGTGCAAACATAAAAATAAAAATAAAAAACATTGCATATTTCTAATTTTTTAGTGGAAAAAAAATACGAAATAAATTTTTTTGTAAAAAGTCATGCAATTAAAATCTAATATAATTTCGTATTTTCATATCAAGCCATTTATTCAATAGAAATCAATTCCTTTTTGTAATACTTAATTATCTAATGAAAATTAGTCATTTTCATTTTTCAACTTTCTTTTAGATTAAAAAAACTGCATTTCATGATAGGTTTCTGTTATATAATCGTAGATATAAAAATGTGTATTATGAGGAATAATTCTACTTAATTAGCAGATTTTCTATTTTATATTAAAATATTTTATATAGCTTTTATTTTTTAGTCGATATTATATTTTGATTATTAGGTGCGTCGAGGCTCAAATCTTGATTTGATCAAAGGTTCATCATGTGAAATTCAGCAAGTATAGATTATTACATGAAACAAAAACAAAGAAAGAAGTATTCAACTGTCATATACTTTTTCTGAATAGGTGAAAAATATACTATTTAATTTTAACTGTAATAAATTTCAGCAAATTTTAATTTCTTACAAATTAAGAGAAATACATGATTGTTTCAGAGTTAATTATAGTCTCTTTTATTAGTTTTACTAATTTTTGTACCGTATCCATAAAACTTAACGCTATTTTAGTTCCTTGATATTATATGACATAATCGATTGTGATATGTGTGTTTTGATATTGTTTATTACTTATTCACGTTTTAAGTTCTGAAACTAACAAAATGCTATTCATCATTTTTTTAAACGCTATGATTTACCAACAAATCTAAATCTAATGCTAACAGTTTTTAAATCTATATATATAAAGGAGAAAAGCGACTCACTCACTGACTGACTGACTAATCACGAAATCTCTGGAACTATTCAACCAACAGACTTGAAATTTGGTAGACATGTTCCTTTGATAGAGTAGAGATCAGCTAAGAAAGGATTTTCCGAAGTTCGAAACGCAAGGGGCGTTACGGGGGGTAAAGGGCTTTAATAATAATTGTTTCCATGTTTAAACTACTTGATGTACAATCTTGAAATTGGGTAAGCGGATTCCTTTCAGTGAGTAGAGATCCGCTACAAAATGAGTTTGCTGAAAATCGACCCCCAGTGGCGTTGCAGGGGCTTAGGGGGCGTTATAGATAATTATTTCCATTTTTAAACTGTTTGACGCACTGTCTTTAAATTTCATATATAGATTCCTTTCGTAGAATAATGATCAGTTACAAAACGGGTTTTGTGAAAACAGACTTCTAAGTGGCGTTGCGGGGGATTAAGGGGCGTAATAGATAAATATATCCGTTTTTAAACTACTTCACCTACCTGCTTGAAAATTGGTAGGTAAGTTTCTTTCATGGAGTAAATATCCACTACAAAATGGGTTTTGGGAAAATTGACCCCCAAGAGGTGTTGCGGGGGCGGGGGTTTAAGGGGCGTTATAAATTCCTTTTTTTAAGTTATTAGACGTACAGTCTTGAAACTTAGTAAGCAGATTCCTCTCATAGGGTAGAGATACGCTAAAAATGGGTTTCGTGAAAATTGCCCCCAAGTGGCGTTGAGGGGACTTAAGGGGCGTTATAGATAATTATTTCCATTTTTAAACTATTAGACGCACAGTCTTTATATTTGATAAAGAGATTTCTTTCATAGAGTAGAGATCAGCTATAAGAAGGTTTTGTGAAAACAGACCTCTAAGTGGCGTTGCGGGGGGTTAAGTGGCGTAAGAGATAAATATTTTCGTTTTTAAACTATTTGACCTATCTGCTTGAAAATTGGTAGGAATGTTTCTTTCATGGAGTAAATATACGCTACAAAACGGGTTTGGAGAAAATTGACCCCCAAGGGGTGTTGCGGGGGGTTAAGGGCAGATATAAATAATTATTTCTTTTTTTAAACTATTAGACTCACAGTCTTGAAATTTGGTAAGCAGATTCCTCTCATAGGATAGAAATACACTGCAAAATGTGTTTTGTGAAAATAGACCCCTAGGTGGCGTTGCGGGGGTTCGAGAGGCGTTATTGATAATTTTTTTGCATTTTTAATTAATTGGACGCACAGTCTTCAAATTTTGCTAAGCAGATTCCTTTCATAGAGTGCAATTCCCCTACAAAATGGGTTTTGTGAAAACAGACCCCGAAGTGGCGTTGCGGGGGCTCAAGTGGCGTTATAGATAATTATCCCCATTTTTAAACTATTAGACGTACAGTCTTGAAATTTGATAAGCAGATTCCTTTCGTAAAGTAGAGAACCGCTACAAAATGGGTTTCGCGAATATCAACTACTAAGGTTAATTTCGGGAGATTAAGAGGCGTAATCGATAAAGATTTCCATTTTTAAACTATTTAATCATCCTGCTTGAAAATTGGTAGGCATGTTCCTTTCATGGAATAGAGTTCCTCTAACAAAGAGTAAAACGAAAATTGACCCCCAACGATGGTTGCGAGGGATCAAGAGGAGTTACAGAAAAAAAATCCTGCTTTTAATTGTTATACCCATATACTTGAAATTTGTTAAGCATGTTTCTTTTGTTGAATAGGGATCCACTAAGATTGTATTTTAAGTAAATCAAGTTCTGCGGAGGGGTGCAGGGGGTTACTGGGACGTATTGACACAAAAAAATTCCATTTTTCGAGCTACAAGGACTATAATAATGAAATTTGATTTGCATTTTTCTTTTGTTGAATTGAAATCCGCTAAGAGCAGTAATTTTGGAAAACGGCTCTCAACGGGATTACGGGGATATTGATAGTAAAACTTTTGCTTTTTTCTGTTAGATTTAGACTTGAAATTTGGCTTGCATGTTCAATTTACGGAGTAGAGATCCACCGAAAATTGGTTTTGCGGGAATCCACTTGGTTTTTGAGTTACGAAAGAGCATCATCATTCTATGCTTCAATTTTAGAGATTTTTAGAAAATACAAATTAGATGAGTTCTGCCCTTTTTTTTTTTTATCAACAGGTGACAGTTACAGGTATAAGTTTATTTTTCAATTCAATCGAATTCTTAATGCTAGGACTTAGATATCAATAATTTATACATATATATAAGCAGTAAAAATTTATAAAACATCATGAAATACCCAGCGAAGCGGGCGGGTAACAGCTAGTATTGTCTATGGCCAAGGAACAAATCTTAATCCGACGTTGATTAAAACATCCATTTTTGTTTGAAAGGAGAAAAGTGATTTAGTAAACATTTTTTGAACATTTTCACTTTGTAATATTTCTGTTGATATAATATATCTTGTCTTTAACAATAATAAAATAAATTTTAAATTATATTCCAAGTTTCTGGCATGGATATAATGTTTATTATCTTCTTTTAGAAAACTGTGGATTGAGGAACACATTTATTTTAATATCTTCCTTTGTATATACGCCAATTCTATTTCAAATTTTACATCGATATTCGAAATATGTTAATTTCAATTTTGGAGGTAGGTTTAGTTATTGAAATATCGTTAAATCTTACAGGGACACATAGAGCGATAGCATTAAAATCGATTTATTTCTCATCTAAGGCCTCTGAAAGGAAAAATATGCAGCACTCATAAAGCGAATCATTTTACAGTCGAAGAAATCTGACTGCCTTCTACTCCCCTCCGGGGAACGAACTTCGGCCTTGAACTCCCCTTACCCCCCATGAGAGAAAAGCGACAAAGAAACACTCCAGCTAAAACTGTTGTTCCTGCCCTCCTTCTCATGTGTTGCTGACGGATCTACATTTTCTGTTTCCTTTCAGAAACACAGGAAGAGAAAAAGCACAGCTCATTGAGCTGGTGTATCGTTATCTCCTAAGTTAGAAAGAGGAGGGGTCTTTTTGTATAACTAGTATAGCCGGCAAGTTTCCAGTGTTTCAACAATATGATGGACAATACTACCCTATGCAGGAATCACTTCCTGGAAACACCGTAAAAGTTTGCAGGCAGCGACCATAAATCTTGGTTGTCCTTCTGCCCTCTCAAATGGGAAGAGGATTAGTTAAATGTTTAACCCCCTCCCTCGGTTTTCCATTTTACTTAGCATCGACAAAAGTCAAATTCTCATCTTAGATAATGTAGCACTTATAGTGTTGCATAAGAAAATGAAATTATCATGAAAAATGCAAGGAAGGGGAAAAAAACATGGAAAAGCCCCGACAGTAAGGAGTAAAATCGAAGTGCCAATTATAAGAAAAACGTCAAAAATAGAAAGTTGTAAAGTATATATCAGCCAGCGATACAAGTGGCACATTTCCAATACTAAAATTACAAAAGAAATTTATTTGACTCCTTTTGCGTGAAAACTAAAAAAAAATTCTGATGAAATGAGTTTAGTAATTATAATTCTTTCTGAATATTTATATGGAGTTGAAAAAAGAAAACAATACTTTAAAAAAAAAACCATTTTATATTTTAGTCTAAGCCTGAGAATCAAGTGTAATGAATTCAGTCTCTTGTATCTGAAGTCAATGGAGAATCCCAGTATGTTGGATTTAAATTCACAAAAAATTATTATAAATATACTGTAAATCTATTTAACATAAAGGATGGATTTGTGTTTGATCTGTATAGAAAAACAAACTATTGATGAATTTCATTGAAATTCAATTAAAATATTCTTTACTATCTAGACTGAAATAAAAGCTTTGTCCGAAATCATAAAATTAAGATGTCCATCTTAATAAACATATTTTGTTTATATTTTTTTTCAAGAACATTTGTTTTCCATTTTCTTGTTAATTAGTGTTGCAAAGTGATAGTAAAAATTTTCCAGCTTTTTTTCCCAGCAGTCTCTGATAGCCAGTTTGGCCGCAGTAGCCAAGTGGTCAAGGTATCGGAACATGGCAGGTATGCCATAAGTTCGAGCCTAGTACCACTAAACATCCGCGGTGTAGGGGTGCAATGCACGTTAAATCTGTCGAGAGTTCAAACGTCATCCCGTTGGTGTGGTAGTTAGGAGAGGGGGTGCCAGCTCAGGTGCCATCCTCGTCACTTGACCGTGGTTCAAAATGACGAGGTCCGTCACCAAAAGCCCTCGTGTAGCTGAACAGTGACGTTAATATTCACTCACTCACTGATAGCGAATTTTTTCTCTTTGTGAAGCTCCAATTATTCCTACATAAAAAAATTTAAGAATGAAATAAATTTGATATTTTTAATTAATATGACAATTGCCTAAAATTATTGCAAATTTTAATGCATCTTTCGCAACAGGCAATACATTTAAAAAAATCGAATTATTCTCAAATTCTACATAATTTATTGACAAAAGAATGAAATAAACTATTTAAAATATATTTAAATAATTAAAAAAGTTCAATTGTATTAATTTTAAAAATAAATTTTAGAAAATATATAGCACACTAATGCGTATTTCTGGCGGTAGTTTTTTTTTTTTTAAAAAGAAAGAAAGCTATAGAAATTTTTAGAAATATTCCCCAAATTTCAATCGGACAGATAGTTGCATTTTTAAGAATAGCATTAAAACTGCGTTTGTACTTGTATAAATGAATTTTGAAAAACGGAATGCAAAGGATAAAACATTTGAATTTGATTCTTTTCTCCCTATAGTGAATGTGGTGTTGTGTGGCCATTAGAAGAATGATATACCATCTTTCGTCATCGTCTTCCCATCAAAACAATTTACAGAGTTAACATTTCCAATAATTAAATATTGATTAACATATTTTAAATTTGAAACAAGTCTGAAAAATGTAAATAAAATTATTCAAGAAAGTAGTTAATTTTAGAACTGCAATAGTAAAAAAGATGATCAAGTGTATCCACTAAAAATGTGACATATTTTGATATTAAGGAGGGGGGGGGGGACTAGGAAAAATTGAGTGATAAAAATATTCTTTCTTTCTTTTTTTTTTTAATAAGACATATCTTCAAAATAACCAAAACCTGCTTATAACAATTGACAATCCATGCGTAATTCAAGTGAGCTATTGAAGGAAAACGAACTAAAAGAAGGTAAAAAATTGTATTAATCTTTCACAGAAAAAGTTCCAAAATTTTAAAAAATGAAGAAAAGTATAAATTTTTTTCACTAAAATAAAATTTTTAGTAAAAAATCCTATTATTTTTTTTAGTATTTTATTTCCAGATTTGTATAAATCAAATATTGATTTTTACCTTAAAAGTTATTATATGAAGTAATCAAAAATAGTTTTATTGTAAAAATATTATATAAAAAAATAATACAAATAAAGAATATATAAAATATATAGCATGTAATAAATAAAGAAGATAAGAGAAAAAAACTTTAAAAAATTAAACTTTTTCAATACTATTTTCTCAAATTTCTATAATTTTTAATTTTACATTAAAGTAACAAAAATTACTAAATTTCAAAAAATATCAAGTGTCCCAAAAGAAAATTGGAATTTTTACTTTTAAAAGGAATTTAAAAAAATAAGGAACTGTGTTTTTATGACGTTTAATATGCATAAAAAATTTCTATTTTTATTTCTTCAAACACTAAAAATATTATCCTAAGAATCTTTAAAAATTTATTATGCAAAATAAACTCAAATCTGACATTAAAAATTCATTTCTTTTTATGTATTCTCTTTAAAAAATGTAATTATATTTTGGACTATATTATCTTGCGGAAGAACCGAACTCCACCACTTATTTCTAGTTCTAAATTACTTCGTGTTGCGCTAACTCTGTGACGTAGCCAGAAGTAAGAAGATCTAACAGACGGCAGCCACATTAGAATGATACTCGCGCTGCTTGGCGTTTTTGGCGTATTTTGAAGCGTGAAAAAGCCCCTGTTTCTAAAGACATCCCCTAGAAAATAGCCATTAATTTCTTTAATTCTCTACCAAATACCAATATGATAAATCTTGAAAATTATGTTACTAATAACTCGAAACGGGCAAGAATTCTTCTTGATTCTTATGACGTTAATTCTCTCGCAACTATTTGTTGCATCTATGGTAATTTTTTCATTTAAATTTAATTCTTATCTTCCCTCTTAAATTTTTCATACCCTTACTGGACAAGTCCCCATAGTGTTTTATTCAACTTTTTCACAATCCTTGGGTAATCGATGAGAGTCATGATCCTCTCCACATTTGACCACAATTAGAGAGCAACCTCTAAGCTCTCACTTATGCCAAAATCCCCCTGCTGTGAACTCAAGAACGAACTTTTAGGCACGCCACCTGTAATACCTTGCAGCAACCAATCGTCATCAAGTCATCCGCAGAAATTAAAATTCCAACTTTCGTCGTTTCACGATCGAAGAGAGAGCTTATCAGTTATTGGATTGAGAAGCAGTTCAGATACCCACAGAAGTACTTGTATCTACTTGCCTCTTCATTTACAAGCAGTGATGAAGTAGATTGGTCGTGAATTCGTGGACGGTGTTTTCAAATCGTGGGTTCTAGTCTTAATACTACTGAGACCTACTATGTACAAAAGCTGATGCAAAAAAATCTGTAGAACCTCAAGTTCGTTGGTGTGGTGTTGAAGTTAGGAAAGGAAAGTGTCAGCTATGTGTCATCCTTGTATCTTGATCGTGTTTCAGAATTACGAAGTCTTTTAGCATCTTGTCAATCTCTAATACAATCATCGAGTGATTAATTCAGACATTCATATGTTTTGTAAAGAAGAATTTATATTTCCTTTAAAGTCAACTCTATAAATTTATCATACAGTTCAAATAATTTAGTATAGCTACTTTGATAGTCTTCGTTCGTTATTATAAGACTCCTACAGTTCAAGAAAATAAGTCGTTATACAAATTTCTTCCAAAAAAAAACTACTGAGAAAAGCACTTCTATTATAAATAGTTAAATGAAAAAAAAAAAAAGAATTTAATTACAAGTACCCAAATCATCTGGTTTAAAAGAGAATTCTGCAAAAAAAATTTTGTGCAAGTCTTAGGAATCGAAAATTGCGGAACTTAGTTTTCCATGTCAATGATAAATAAGCAAATATTTTATTACAACCATATTTTGTTTGTAGATGAGGGTTAATTTCTCATTTTTAATTCTGAATCGCTAAAGAACCTGTTATAGCACTCAATATTATAGAAAGGACAATACTTTTTAAGGTGATTGGTACCATCTTCACAGTTTTTTTTAATTTTTAGTATTTGATATTTGATTTTAATTGTATTTTATAATATTTAATAATAATTCCATACAAAAAAATTTTAATTTTTTTGCAAAATGTTTGTAAAATTTAAATTTTTTGAGCTTTTTTAAAAAAATTTTAAACTTTTAAGGCTTTTTTAAATATGTCTCTTTTTTTTCAAAACTTTTCTTCAAAGTACCTTATAATATACTACATAAAACTGTGCATGGTTTTTTTTTATGCTGCTGCTATTTAATTTTTTATTAATTTTTTATAGTTAAACTTCCAAAAATTCTCCAAAAAAAAACATTAATTTTGATTTTGAAATTTTTTAGCGAAAGTACTAAACATGTTAGAGTTAAATAATTCCATGCACAATTTTACAAAACATACATTTCGGAACATGCATAAAAAATTTCAAACCCATACTTCAATTATCAAAAAAGCCTTAGGGTTTTGAATAATAGGAGAAAAATGAGTTTGAGGTTTTCATTCCCTGAATAGCATAATATAATATTCATGGAATAGTCTGAAACTTTTATGAAATGTTAATTAGCTTATTTAAAACTGCTTACCATAAAAAATTGCACAAATGTACAACAACTAAACAGTATACTGTCATAATGAATATATAGAAGAAAATGAATAAAAGATCAATATTTCATAAAACTTTATCTTAATAATTATTAAAAAAAATACACATACTTCAGAGCTAATTCCGTGCTCAGAGCTAATGCACAACATGTACAAAAGATGTTTATGCCTTTATTTTTATTACCATGATTTTAAAAGCCTTCGCATGTTAAATATTGTATACGAATGAAAGCCAAATCAAATAACAATTTATAGGTAAAATATATCAAAATCTAAGAACTGCATATGTGCATTTGCTTAGATAAATATCTTAAGATATTTTAATGATAAAAGTGTTGAATTTCACACACATGGGATATGTATACACAGGTGTCCAAAAGTTAAGCATAATTGATAATTATGTGAATAAAGAAGGAACTGTAAATCACAGAATGGCGGTAAACGTGATATGCGAGTGTAAAATGGTTATAAAATGAGGAAGCAAATCAAAAGAATGATAACAATTAATTTTACTATCCATAGTAGCAGTTCGAAAGAAAACTGAGCATAGCAATAATTCACACTTTTAAAAAAAATGAAAGAAAACATTAAATAAAATACTGATGCTGCAGTTTAATAAGGCGTGTAGTCACCTCTGACAGCCAGGCACGCTGCCCAGCGTTTTACCATACTTGCTATGAGAGGATGAATGAGTTGTGGGCTGAAACGGTTCCAAGCTTCTTGGAGAGCTCTCTTCAGTTCTGTAACGGAGCTTGTTGGGTGCGAAAGAGCTGCAATTTGTCTCCCGAGCATATCCCATGCATGCTCGATAGGATTTAAATCAGGCCCCGACATGCGCTGGATGTTTTCCGTTTCAAGGAGATCATCAATCAGCACCGCTCGGGGATTTGGCGCATTATCATCCATGAATATGAAGTCAGGAACGACAGCACCTATAAACAAGCGAGCATAAGGCTCAAGAACTTCGCCTCTTTATCTTTGAGCAGTCACAGACCTTATGTCAAAGAAATGGAGGTCTGTGCGGCCATCCATCATGATGCCTGCCCATACCATTACTCTCCTTGAGGGAAAATGATGTCTTTCCGTTATGTTTCTTGGTTCAAAACGTGTTCCACGTTCTCTCCATATCGTTACCTACCGAGAATCACTACTCAGACGAAACCGGGACTCGTCACTGAACATCACATTGGCCCACTCTCCCACATTCCAATGTTGATGCTTCAAATTCCAGTTCAAACGAGCGCGTTTATGCGCAGACGTGAGGGAAATGTAAACTGCTGGTCTGGCAATACAGGCCAGCATGATTGAATCTCCGGTAAACAGTTTGTCTCGAAATTTGTGTTCCTGTGGCGACTGTGAGTGCCAAACCCAGTGCTCTGGCAGTACTGCCCCTCTGACGTCGCGCACTTATTACCAGATATCGGTCTTGGCGAGGGGATGTGACTCTTGGTCGACCTGATACTGGTTGTCGGGTAACATCTCCCGTTCTTTGAAACCTCTGCCACAGTCTTGAGATCACAGACTGGTCCACATTCAGAATTCGAGACATCTCGCTTTGTGATCGTGAGGATTCCAGCATTCCAACGATTCTTCCTTTCGTAAACATGTCCAATTGGCGTCTTTGTGCCATCATTTACCTTGTTTGATGGTTAACAACATTCCTTCGCACAGCAGTATCACGAAACTTGTCTGAACTTCATATGCTGCGTGAATTGGTTTCTCCGCGTTCCGACATGCGCCGGTGTTTCGCGCAGGACGTAGTCGACTGAAAAGCTTTGCATAAACCCAATGTTTCTTCTTCATCCAATTAATATCCGCAAGAAATTTTGAATAATTTTACGAATATTTACTCCATGTTTTTCACATTTTACGATTTATGCTTAACTTTTGGAACCAGCATATATATATATATATATATATATACTAGCCGTTACCCGTCCGCTCCGCTAAATTTTTACTGCTTATACATATGTATAAATTATTGATATCTAAGTCCTGCATTAAGAATTCGATTGTATTGAAAAATATACTTAGACCTGTAACTGTCGTCTGTTGATTAAAAAAAAAAGGCAGAACTCATATAATTTGTATTTTCTAAAATTCTCCAAAATTGAAGTATAGAATGATGTTTGCTCTTTCTTAACCCAAAAACCAAGTGGATTCCCACAAAACCAATTTTCGGTGGATCTCTACTCCATAAATTGAACATGCAAGCCAAATTTCAAGTCTAAATCTAACAGAAAAAAACAAAAGTTTTACTATCAATATCCCCGCAATCCCGTTGAGAGCCGTTTTCCAAAATAACCGCTCTTAGCGGATTTCAATTCAACAAAAGAAAAATGCAAACCAAATTTCATTATTATAGTCCTTGTAGCTCGAAAAATGGAATTTTTTTGTGTCAATACGTCCCAGTAACCCCCTGCACCCCTCCGCAGAACTTGATTTACTTAAAATACAATCTTAGTGGATCCCTATTCAACAAAAGAAACATGCTTAACAAATTTCAAGTATATGGGTATAACAATTAAAAGCAGGATTTTTTTTCTGTAACTCCTCTTGACCCCTCGCAACCATCGTTGGGGGTCAATTTTCGTTTTACTCTTTGTTAGAGGAACTCTATTCCATGAAAGGAACATGCCTACCAATTTTCAAGCAGGATGATTAAATAGTTTAAAAATGGAAATCTTTATCGATTACGCCTCTTAATCTCCCGAAATTAACCTTAGTAGTTGATATTCGCGAAACCCATTTTGTAGCGGTTCTCTACTTTACGAAAGGAATCTGCTTATCAAATTTCAAGACTGTACGTCTAATAGTTTAAAAATGGGGATAATTATCTATAACGCCACTTGAGCCCCCGCAACGCCACTTCTGGGTCTGTTTTCACGAAACCCATTTTGTAGGGGAATTGCACTCTATGAAAGGAATCTGCTTAGCAAAATTTGTGCGTCCAATAAATTAAAAATACAAAAAAATTTATCAATAACGCCCCTTGAACCCCCGGAACGCCACCTAGGGGTCTATTTTCACAAAACACATTTTTTAGTGTATCTCTATCCTATAAGAGGAATCTGCTCACCAAATTTCATGACTGTGCGTCTAATAGTTTAAAAATAGAAATAATTATTTATATCTGCCCTTAACACCCCTTGGGGGTCAATTTTTCAAAACTCATTTTGTAACGGATATTTACTCCATGAGAGAAACTTACGTACCAATTTTCAAGCAGGTAGGTGAAGTAGTTTAAAAACGGATATATTTATCTGTTACGCCCCTTAGTCCCCCGCAACGCCACTTTGAAGTCTATTTTCAGAAAACCCGTTTTGTAACTGATTACTATTCTATGATAGGAATATATTTATCAAACTTAAAGACAGTGCGTCAAATATTTTAAAAATGGAAATAATTATCTATAACGCCCCCTAAGCCCTTGCAACGCTACTTGGGGGGGTCGATTTTCACCAAACTCATTTTGTAGTGGATCTCTTCTGTATGAAAGGAATCTGGTAACCCAATTTCAAAATTGTACATTGAGTAGTTTAAACATGGAAACAATTATTTATAACGCCCCTTAACCCCCAGTAACGCCCCTTGTGTTTCGAATTTCATAAAATCCGTTCTTAGCTGATATCTACTCTATGAAAGGAACATGCCTACCAAATTTCAAGTCTGTAGGTTGAATAGTTCCAGAGATATCGTGATTAGTCAGTCAGTCAGTCAGTCAGTCAATCAGTGAGTCGCTCTTTTCTCCTTTATATATATAGATATATATATATATCTTGGAGCCCGAATAATATTATTAGTTATATATATATATATATATATATATGCACTAATGAATAATACTTCACAACCAAAAGAATGTAATTTTCGTTACTCATTGTTCATTCAAACACTCATTGCCATTTGCAACAAACACTTAAGAACTTTTAGCCCTACTAAATAATTTTAAATCGTCAAACTTCGCTTATTTTTACTCGTTAGGGCAATTGAATTTTAAAGATGCTTAGTTTTAAAAATACTTAGTTAAAAATTTTTAAACTTAATTCTTATGTAAATGGGCATTAGTGGCCCACGAGCTGGTATTAAAAAAATATGAATAAAATTTGACCCACGTCTCAAAAAGGTTCGCCATGCCTGGCCTAGATCCTTAACTGATAGCAAGAAAGGGCATTTTCCCCTGTATATTTGGCTCTCGAGTTTATTCACAATATCAGGAATTCCACATTTAATGCTCCAAAACGGCAATAAGTGTTGAAGTTAATATATACTCCAATTTTAATGAAACTCTAGATGCGTCAAGGTATCAATTCTCGATAATTTGATGTATTTACTAAACAATTTTATTAAAATAAATAAAAGCTAGGGATTGTAATATCGGACGAAAATTTCATTACCGGTATATTTTAGATCTTGATATCGGGATACTAGTAGTGCCCAAATTCCTGCAGATGATATTTGCAGTTTCCTATAGCAAGCTGAGTACTTCAAAACGGGTGAGTACTGCCATTTTTTTCGAGTTGTAATAATCGTAATGGTATTAGAAATTTTGTTTTAAACGACCTTTACAAATCCTGAGATACTTAGTGTTTTTTCTTCCATAGGAACAGTTATTGTTTCTAGATAATTTTAAATACTAGTATTGTGTGCAGTTTTAGCTTAAGATTTATTGCGTTTAAAGTCTCTCGAGAGATTGATTACTTCAGAGTTAAAATTTTTATGTTTCTGTATATACACGAGACTAGTGTTATTGTGTTGCTAGAAAATTGTAAATTTAGAGTGAAATTGTAACAATATTCATTTCGATATTGTGTGTTGGAATATGGCTTTTCTCGGAAAAGGGAAAAGCAAGATATGTTGCTACTCGCTGAAGAATTAGAAGATACCACACCAAACATGACTGTCCCTAGCACAAAAAATGCTATAACCAATAGCTAGGATTACGAAAAACAATTTAAAAATTTGTTTTTTTCCTATTTGCAATAATAGTCTCTTGGAGGAGGAATACGCAAGGGTGGAAACTGAGGTTAACGGAGCAAGCGTCAAAAGAGAAGGAATTTCAATTGAGAAATTCGATTTAAAAGATTTAAAGTAGAAAACGGAGATTGTGTAAATGACGAATTATTCGGTTCTATAAATCCACGTTATTTATTAATTTAAATTTTTTAAAAAATTATCCCCGAGTTCAACCCAGATCAGTCTGATATTACTGCATGATGCATGGTGATTTCCTGCATGATGCATGGTGATTTTCAAACGCCAGTCAAAGAGAGCGTTAATTGAAAGGGAAATTGGGTAGGGCACTTATTGGATTTATTAACCTTGAAGATAGTGAAATTAATTGCTTGTAAACCGGAATAACAAGCTGAAAAGTATGATCATGTCAGACAATTGTTACTTCAAAGATTTTAGTTCAGAAGTGTTTCGCCAAAAATGTGCTGAACATCAAAAGAAGTCAGACCGCACATGGAAAGACTACTTTCGAAATTAGTAGCTATTTAGAAGAGTGGCTAATAGGTTTAGAAGTTGATATATTTAAAGATCTTACAGCTATAATGGTTGCAGATGAATTGAAAAAGCGCGCGAAAACCCTAATTTTCTTATAAACCATTAAAGGCTCTAAATGGACAAATAGATATTCTTAAGAGATACGGGAGCGACAATAAATTTAGTATATGCAAAATGCATAAATCCTTCCTTCTCTGGTGAAAATATCTGGGTAAAACAACCTTTAAGCCCAAAATTTGTTCGTTTAGAACACTTTGGTTGGTGGAGATTTCGGTACGGTGCAAATTAAGGCAGCGGTTTGTGGAAATAACTCAAACCAACATAGCAGATATTTACTTGGAAATAAAACGGCCGAATTAATAAAAGAAAATTCAGGCTATAATTTCCTTCCAGCTGAACTAATCAATGCTGTCCAGACAAGGTCTCGAATCAAATAGGCTAGAAAAGAAATGTAGGTTAGTAGCTGTAGTTATGGAAAATGGGAAGATGCTATAATTGTTTTAGATTCAGAGGATCAAATTTTAATCCTTGTTCTGCATATGTTCCGGGATTAGCGATAATAAAGATTACTTGGGAAGATTTGATCGAAGCTAAAAAAATGGCGGGGATGTTTAACCTTTATACGAATAAGCAGTCAGTCGGGTGCAGACTACCTAATAGGGCTATTCTCTAGTAAATGGATTACTTATCAAAAATCGCGAAGTTAGGTAACGAGGTTAAGTTTAAAATAGTGCCGGAAGGGTTACATGACCAAATTAAATCTGTCATGAAGGAACACCCATACACCTGGTGGTTATTAAATCCGAAGACAAATTCTATTTAAAATTTTAGAAGATAGATTCGGACGTAAAGAGCTTATTATAGACTATCACATGAATCGTTTTTTAAATCTGACCCCTGTCCATAAATCGTTTGATGTTATCGCGTTAAGAAATTTATGATCAATTATAAATAAACAGTAGGGGACTCGAATCCCTTGAAATCTCTCGCGGATCTTACAATTGTCTTTTCTTTCCGATAATTTTGAAATCTATTCCCTCTGATTTAGCAATAGAATATAATAAAAAACATAATGAAAAACAATCCAAAATCACTGATTTAACTGCATATTTGCGCGGCGAAGTTGAAAGTCGGAACGAATTTTTATTAAAACCCCATGTGGTTCACAATTAAAAGGTACTCCATTCGTATTCCAATGAATATTCCGAAAGAGTACCACGAATCTATCTATACGCAGTCAAATCAAAAGGGTGGAGGTTATTCGCGATTCCACCCTTCTCATAAAGGTTGCGTGGCAGAAGCGGACACATAACATTTCGTGGGCAGAGCGGACACTTTGAAACTCATCGGGGTTTGAGCGGACACATTTTCCCCCCATCTTAGAACAGATTCGATTACCGAATTACAAGGATAAATACATTTTTGCCAATCAAATTTAATTACTTGCATTAAATTGTTAAGATGTTATTAGTGCGAATACATTTTAAACATAGCGAAATGTAATAGAAATAAGAACTTTCAGAGAAATATTTAAAAATTAATAGTAAGTAACAATATAATGAAAGGTATGAACGAATTTCAGGAATTTTGTGGAAAACTGTATTTTAGAGTCAAATAAATATTAGAACCGGTGCAATAGCCATACAATTAATTAGTTTCATGAAAGGAAATAAAAATAAATACTTGAAGTAAAATACGCAAGATGCAAGGTTAGTTAGTATTTATTTACTTGTGTATTTATTTTCTTTTATCTACTTAAATCTTACGTATTTTACTTCTAGTATATTTTTACTTCCTTTCATGAAACTAATTAATTGTATGGCTATTGCACCGGTTCTAATATTTATTTGACTCTAAAATACAGTTTTCCACAAAATTCCTGAAATTCGTTCATACCTTTCATTATATTGTTACTTACTATTAATTTTTAAATATTTCTCTGAAAGTTTTTATTTCTATTACATTTCGCTATGTTTAAAATGCATTCGCACTAATAACATCTTAACAATTTAATACAAGTAATTAAATTTGATTGGCAAAAATGTATTTATCCTTGTAATTCGGTAATCGAATCTGTTCTAAGATGGGGGAAATAATATGTCCTCTCAAACAACGATGAGTTTCAAAGTGTTTGCTCAGCCCGCGAAATGTTATGTATCCGCTCCTGCCACGCCACCCTCACAAATTGGTTGTGAGAGCATCTGCAAACATATTGCCGACGGCTGCATTTTCGAATTGTTTATTTTGTTCGGAAAATACTCGTGATGTCTGATTTGTGTGAGAATTTATACGTTCAGGAAAAGAAAGCTAAATTAATTAAGGAAGGGAGATGTTTTTTGTACTGGTAATACTGCTTGCTATGTCAAAAAGTGCAAGAAAGACGTTTTCTCGCATTGTAAAGGTCGTCATGCTCATGCTATTTGTTTTAAGTTTGAGAATTCTAAAAATCAGCATATTTTCGCATTTGGATTTAGAAGAAAAGAAAGTTAACGTTGAATAGCTTAACTGTTAGTAATTCTGTTGTTTATCATAAGGGTGAAGTTTTATTGCGGTGTGTTAAGCACAGAATTAATCGATCGTTCTTCATCGAATAAAATACTTTGTCTCTTTGATAATGGAAGCGAGAAATCGCTTATCAAGAAAAATGTGTCTCGTAGGTTGAGGTTGAAAAAATTAGGTTCGGAATGGCTAAATATGTTTTCTTTCGGATATAAAACTCCTTAAAAACAAACTTATAGCAAGGTCGAGGTTAGACTAAAGAATGTATTAAGCGGAGAAGAGACTGTAATTGAGGCATTGGATATTTAAGAAATTTCAAAGGCAACACTTAGCCTGCCTAGCCCAGATGCATGGACAGAAATGGAAACGAAAGGGTTTGGGTTAAAATTCAGTTGTAGAGAACCTTCTAAGAATTGTGAAATTCCATTGCTGAGAGGTTTCGATTTATATTGGTCTTTAACGTGTCGAATAAAAAGACTAGATTCATCATTGGCTGCAGTTGAGACTAGTCTGGGATAGTCTCTTCGGAGCAAATGCGGGGAGCTAAGTGATTGTACTTTGGTACATTTGAAATGAAGAGGAATCTATTACGGGTGAGCCAAGAGGAAATTCTGGGAGATAGAAAGTTTAGAAATACATGACAAGGATTCGGTGACTTAAGGTAATGGAGATGAAGAGATACTTAATGAGTTTGATGAATTAGTTAGTTTCGTAGAGAGTCTATATCAGAGGTAGGCAGACTTTTCCAGAGTGCGGGCTACTTCTGATATTTTCAAAGAGTTGCGGTCCACCCATGTCAATGGCGCACACAAAGGTGGGGGAGGGGTCCACGGTCCGGACCCTCCCCTCTCATAACCATTTTCTTCCGATTCATTATAGTCCCATGCATATAGTATGTAAAATGTAATTAAGTATTTGATATTAGTAATTTTTTTATTTATTAATGTTAATTATTTATTCAGTAATTTATTTTTTGAAGGTATTTGGAATGGTAGACCAACTTTCGACCCCTTTCCCTTTAAAAATTCTTGTGTACGCTACTGCCCAATGTCGTAGGTGTGATGAGATAAGGAAAAGAATTTATTATTGTAACTTAATAATAAGTATGGAATTTGTACTTACCTACAGAACTGAAATAAAAAAGCAACACTTTTAAAACCACGTTTAATGTCGGCTGAGTGGCGTGGTTGGTTTGTCGCTGGCCTTCTACACCCAAGGTTGCGGGTTCGACCCCAGCCCAAGATGGTGGATTCTCTTGATGCAGGACATCGACAGTGGCCATGTTGTATGATTATACGGCATGTGAAAGATCCTTAGGGTGTCTGTTTGGCTTGGATGCTCTCGGCAAAATTAAATCCTAGCACAAAGTTCGCATCGTAGAGAGCTCAGGTGCCTCCCTCTGTGGAGGAAATTGGGCGCCAAAATTGCTTGCTGTAATTGGTATCACCTATATGATGCAGCGCTAAAAAGTGTTACCAGCTCCTGGGTAACGTAATAGGTCTGCGAAAGTTTAAAATACTAATGCGCCGCCCCAATTGAAAAAAAAACGTTTAAAGCAAAATGCGATACAAACTATAATAATAGCCCCAAATATAATTATACCAAACGATACATTTATTATGAAACAATTCAAAATACATTAAAGAAATAAAATATTTTTATCTAAAGTTAGTTTTTGTAGTTATAGTCAGTAAAAGGCTTAGTCTACGTACTGTCAGCCAATCTTGAATTTTTCCGTAATAATTATTAACTGGTAACTGGCGGCCACCCCAAAATGTGTTGGTGGTCCACCGGTCAATCGCGATCGACGTAATGCCTACCCCGGATCAATATCGTGTAAGTTTGCCATGGAAACCGAACATGAGAAAGGCTTTAAAAATAATAAAATGTTGCAAGTAAGCTTTTTGAGGGGTTGGTCCGTAGGTTAAATTGTGATCATGAGTTGTTCTGTGAGTATAAGGGTGTAATAGATGACTATGCTAGGGAAGATATTGTTGAGCGTACTTCATGTGATTCATTATCGGATAGTCAGGGATTTCACCAACCCCATCATGCGGTGATACGAAGCGACAAAACCACGTCGTCTTCGCATTGTGTTTGATGGCTTAGCTCACAAAGATGGACATTCATCGTTGAACCGAAATTTATATAAGGGACCAAATTTGTGCATCTCATTATTTTAGAACTGCTCTTACGGTTTCGCAAAAATCCTGTAGCATTTACAGCTGATGTAAAATCGGCTTTTCTTAAAATTGAATTAGACCTTCGTGATCGAGATTTTACACGTTTAATCTGAACTGATAATTTGAATAGCAATCCATACGCTCTAAATTTCATGAGAGTTCTTTTTAGACTAAGATCTAGCCCATACCATCGCGCAGCAACTTTAAAAAACATCCTTTTAGGAAGTACAAAGAGCATCATCATACATTTGACTTACGAAACAGCTTCATTTATGTTGATAACCTCATTTGTATTAGAAATGATGTTTCGGACGCTCTACGTACTACCTTGAAGTGCTTGCAAATATTCAGTGACACGGGCATGTTGTTGCGCAAATGGCGAACTAATTCGAAACAACTTTATTTGTTATGGCAGCAAGGTGTCGAAACAGAATTCTCTGAAACTACTACTATTGATCGTAGACCACCGATTAAAGTCTTAAGACTTTCTTCGGACTCCAAAAAGGATTTAATTTAGTTCGATCCAAGGGATCTATTGAAGTTTATGTCACGTAGAGTAAAATCGAAAAGATCTATTCAGAGTGTGGTTGGTCGCATCTTATACATCATTGGAATTCTTGGCCCATTCGTAAGAAAATTAAAATGTCTACTTCAGGATCTTTAGACTCTGGGAGTAGACTGGGACTCTGAGCTTCTTCCAAAGCTACGGCACAAATGGCAGCAGTAGAGTAGCAAAGCTGAGGGCTTCACTGAGACAAAGATACAACGATTCTATTTAGGTGACGTAGATCAAGAAATATCAAGTTTTGAAATACATTGTTTCTCAGACGCGAGCTAGTTAGCTTATGGAACAATATTGTAATTGCGCTTTGTTACTTACGTTAATGAAATCGAAACAAGTTTTATTTGCTCAAAAAGTCGTGTGGCACCTTTGAAATCATTGACGCTTCCTTGTCTTGAACTGACAGCAGCCTTATTGTCAGCTAGGTTGGCGATACAGGTGTTATCTTGACTCAAATTTGATGCTCGTTATGAATCATATTTTAATAGGTCTGACATTGATGAAAGGCAGATTGGAAAGACCCTTCTAACGCCGGAAGAACTTTCAACGATACTTTCAGAAGTTGGAAGTAATCATCAATAATCGACCACTACCATACATGGAGAATAATCCAGGAGAGCCGGAACCACTCACATCGGCCCACTACCTCGAGTTAGTTTATGGGGACTCTAAATCTCCTATACATTTCATCGAACTGATCGACGCCACTACGGCAAAGGAATCGTACAAAGAAAAAAGAAAGACCAAACTCTTTTTTTAAACAACTTTGGAGACGCTGGAAAGAAAAGTATTTGCTCCAGTTAAAAACACTTGATCATTTTAAAACATCATCTCTTCAAATAAACCCACTCAATTGCTGTATCCTTAAGAAGTTGAATGATATACTTGAACTAATTTTGTATGTCTCTAATTTTTTTTTCCAGATTAATTAATGTTAGCACATTATTAATTAATCTCGGTTAAATTTATTTGTTGTGAGATTTTGAGGTATGTATCCTAGTATTTGTTAATTCGTAAATTGAAGATTTATACTGTCATCTTTAAACTTCATTGTGTATGTACTTTCATGTATATTTACTTTTTTTCTTTGCAATATGTATAATTTAGATTTGATAAGTAATATATCAGTATTAAGTTGTTTTTTTTTTGTTAAATTGTATTTGAATAATTATTGTTTGTTGTAATTTTGGTTTGATATTTAGTAGGTGAACATTCTGTTCACCTTGTAAATTAAATATCCCACCGGTGACATTCTGTTCACCAGTGTGGGGGGGGGGGAATATTGGCCATGAGAGGGCGCTGCTGTGCGCACCTCAGTATCTAAAATGTAAATATAGTTAGTGTGTAACTTGATTTGTTGAATGTAAGTCGCATCAAGGCAAGTCCCCGTCCCATTCACTTTAGAGGACTGTTTAAGTAATTCCTATAAGGAACACATTCATTCTTTTCGTTAGTTAGGA
Organism: Trichonephila clavata; assembly: GCA_019973975.1. Taxonomy (NCBI): domain Eukaryota; kingdom Metazoa; phylum Arthropoda; class Arachnida; order Araneae; family Nephilidae; genus Trichonephila; species Trichonephila clavata. The sequence goes on from BMAO01008140.1 coordinate 56,115, forward strand.
ACATTTAGCTTTATTTATAGTTTTGTGGATAGAAGTAATTTATTCGAGGTATTATTCCAAGCTTTAGAAAAAAAGTCATATACTATTCTTGAACTACAACCCTTTAAGTTCACACAGAGAAAAATATATATATATGTCATTTCTTTTAAATAAATAACATTTTGACCTATGCAGAAAGCCCCAAATTTTTTTCTATGCTCACAATCTTTTTATTTTTAAAGCTTTCATTTTTATACCCAGCGTATAATGCACACCCATAAATTTCTATCTTATTTTTTGTTTTAAAAGTGTGCGTTATACACTGGATTTTACGGTAAGTCAAGAAAAAAAAAACGCTGCTTGATGATAGGTTTCTGTTAAATAGTAAGCAATGTTATTAATCATAAGAGAAATTTCCATGAATAAGGTTGTCATTCCAAGTAAATCAAAGTTCTATAGTTAAATATCGAATAAAATCAATCAAGTCATCCAATTAGATGAGAATTCCAATTTATTACAGTTGTTTAACCAAAGGTGGTATACAGTTGAGCCCTTCGACCTGTAAAAGATGATTAACATGCCATCTCAACTTGCACTGACATATTTAAAGAAAAAAAGATACATTACAGAAGTTTGGTAGGCAAATAAATAATATAAACAATTAATTTATGTGATGCAGCCTAAGTAATTTTTGATTTGCTTGTTCTTTTTCAGTATTTACACTTTTAAAATTTTGTTTACCTTACTGTTACTTTTGTAGTAATGAGAGAAAATGAGGGGAAAAAAAGCATAGAATATAACATAAGCTGTTGGCACATTTAAGCTCTACAGCACATCTGAACTCATATATGAAAGAAATTGATGCCATGTACATAAAAAGTTGGCCTTAATAAAAACACTATTTTAACCTTTATTCCGTTAATTTAAAGTTTTCACCATTATACAGGCAGAACTGCAGAAGTATGAAATTTTTCCTCTTTGTTCCAATAATCAAAATTAATGTTCAGGTGACTTTTTATTATGATTTTAAAACTCTCTTAACTGATGTAGCAATTGTACATTTATTTTAAATACAAATTAAATAAGATAGTTTAAAAGATCCCAACACAGAAATTTTATTTTGAGTTTTAATTTCCAAAAAGTTGGTAAGTATTCTGATGAGATCACAAAATGAAACAAAAATGTACGTTACATTATTCTTATTCATATAACACTTTCCTTAGAAATATATTGTGTGTAACATTATATTTTAAATTAATCTTCATAAAAATATTCCAAAAATTAACATGTAAAAATATTTATTACAGAAGCTGATCATAATGAACCTACATAAGATAAATAAAATTAATTTAAATACATAGTGTTTTTGATATCTAATAACATATTAGATATCTAAATAAAGAATATATCTATATAAAGAAAATATCTGAAGTAAAATAATAGTAACACCTTTTGGATTTTGTACTTTTGGGTAAATAACATAAGTATGACTTTAACAATTTTGAACTGATCTATCTTAAAGAAAAATCAGCCCAGTTACCCCCCAAACAGATTCTGAATGAAGTGAGAGATTAACATGCCCTTTCTCAGTCAACAAAGTTTTTGCAAATAACTTGGTTTTTGGACAGTATGTGTTTTGAAGTCGATCTGTCAAATGTAACTTATATACAGTTTTGGAATCCAGATGGCATGGTTGCCTCAGAAGAATTTGGGCTTCATATCGCTTTCTGTCATTCATTTGCAAACCTTCTTTCCAAGATGCTGAATATAAATTCATGGTAAAGCAATTAGTTGAAGAAGCTCCACAAACTTTTGTCATCGACAAATGTACGTGAGGTGGACACTCTGGTGTCACCACCATGAACTTCAAGCCAATCATGTATTGAGAAGTATCTAGAGAAAAACGAATACAGCTCAAAGAATCTCCAATACATTCCATAAACTCTTGATCTGTGTGAAAATTAAAGCTATGGGCAAACTGTAGTAAGGAATCAGGTACGCAATGTGCAATGCGATTACGATTGTTTGGCTTTACACAGGACAATACAGCTGCTGGTAGAGCACTTTTTTCAGTATCAGACATATCATCAAAACAAACATATTTCAGAAAAGGTGTCAACTCTTGCAATTTATTTGCTTCATTTACTTCAAGTCCCACTCGACAACATTGCAAAGGAGACCATCTTAAAAGGGCTTCAAACACCATAAGCTCACTGTTGATATTCAAGTCAGAACTTGTGATAATGTCCATTACAGATTCTTTTCCCAAAACTTCAAATGCCTTACTTTTTAAAATGATAAAGCCAGCATCCAAGATCAATTTAAGACATTTTTCTTTTAAAGACAAAAGAACATACAGGCAAGCTTCATTATATATGTAACAAACATTGGAAATACTGATAACAGTTTCGAGAAACCTTCCACAAAATTGCACAAGAGGCTCTATTTGGTACTTATGTGCTGCACGCAGTAGTTCCAGACCATCATGCCAGTTTTGTAGGTTAACCCTGCCACGATAAATGTACCTATAAAAAAACAAGACAAAATTCAAGTTTCACAATAAAAACTAACTAGAAATAAAAGTATTTCTTTGAATATTTTTAAGAAAGCTTTGTAATCAGCTTAATATTTCATACTAAAAAAGACAATGCAGTTTATGTATAGATATGGGTAGAAACAATTGGTATACAATACGCTCAAAATAAGATAAATTAAGAACAGAATATTAGATTGAGAGAAATAGATTCAATAAAATCCACAAGCCCAGTACTCATATTTATCTGAAATAATGTAATACTAAACATAAAAATCAAGATATTATTGAACTGTTAACTCTTAAAAGCTTAATTAGTACAAGATTAAAAGTTTTGAAAAATAATAGCTTTGCACTGGCTTTTTCAAGTGTATAACTTTTTGCCCATGGATTTTTCCCTTTCCTCTCTCAGTGTCAGCATTTCATGTTGTGTTTGTGTGTTTTCTGCATTAGTGTCATTAAAAATATCTTTTTTGAAATTTTGTCCTCCTTAGCTTAGCCCGGCGTTGCACAGGCTTTTTTTTTTGTGTGTAACTTTTTGCTTGTGGAAATTTCCCCTTCCTCTCTTGGTGTCAGCCCTTCGTGGTGTGTGTGGTTTCTTTTTTTGTCATTAAAAATCCCTTTTTCGAAATTTCTTCCACCTCATGTTTTCCCTGCACTTCAAAAACTCTGCTGAATAATTTACAGCTTCGTTGGAATAGCAAACTTTATCAATAGATTTGTATGACATCAAGTCCCCTGGCAACAACTGTTGTATCTTGAAATTCAAATTGTTGACATCCACATTTTTTGCTGCCAAAACTGCTCTTTCTGCCAGCCACTCATGATTCAAGTATTGTATGTGTATATTGGGAAATATCTGGTCAATGAGAGCATTCTGCGAGTTAATGATTGTGCAGAAATCAATCGGCAATTTTATGCATCCAGTATTTTCATGTACAGCTACTTTTCCATTGCCGATGTCTAACAGTTGTTTTGAGAATGTTTCAGCAGATGGATCTTGAAGCATTTGTACGTGCATAGTTACTTTCAGCTGTACTTTTTCAACATTACGCTACAGTTGTGATGATTTCAAGCAAGCATTGATCTCATCAGCGTACGTTGAACGTGGAATGACGGGAAGTGCTTGTCTGAAATCACCTGAATGGAGTAACAGAGTGACGCCAGATAGTTTTCGTTGTTTTTTATGTTTTTCAATGTCCTGTTCAACACCTCAAGCAAATGTTTGCGTGCCATAGTGCCTTCATCCCAGATGATAATTTTACACTCTTCCAGCACTGTGGCCATGGATGATTGTTTTTTTATGTTGCACACTGCATCTGAGTTATTTTGAATATTTAATGGCAGTTTAAAGGCTGAATGAGCTGTTCTGCCTCCATCTCATGAAGTTGCTACAATGCCAGATGATGCAACGACCAATGCAATGCCATTATTTGATCGTATTTTGGCGAGAATTAGTGAAATGAGGAATATTTTACCAGTTCCACCAGGTGCATCCAAAAAAAGAATAAAGTAAAATGATAAGTATAAGCATATCACTGTTACAATCGATGCACAATCAATAATAATGCCCAAAAACGGTTTAGGCCCTAAACTTTAGTGAGTGAGAGAAGACAGGAGAAAACTACCGGGTTAAAAGTGTATTCAATACAAAAATATGGATGTTAGTTCTAAAAATGAACTCTGTAAAACGTTTCTCATTATGCTGTATATGTTACACCATATTCCTAAAAAAAAAATTTTGGCAGAATAATCCTTCAATCATCTGTGCTTTTCGAAATATCATAAAACTCTTTCACACGGAATAAAGCTCAACAGAAATATATTATTTACATCTTCCCTTAATGACAGTGATGTATTTATCTTTCTATAATTTTTCTCTGGGTCTGGGTTTTCTTTTTTCTCTTATAGAGTAGTATCTTAGATTTAAAAAGAAAACGTAATAAAAAAGTCTGTCATGGTGGATTTACAGCAAGTCAAACAAAATGTTTTTTTTATTTGGTTATAGAATCAAAGATAGCTTGAAGTATAGATGACGTAATATTGCCAGATGATATATATAAATTATATCTGTGTAAATGTGTATTTTTTATTATGCCAGAAAATATTTTGCTATAAACGGATGCAATATATGAATTTTTAAATTAAAGATAAGCACAAAAAATAAGAAAAAAATAAACTTTTCACTGGCCAAATTTGGTGATTTTTGATTTGTTACAGACACTCCTTTTGCTAATGTAACCCATGAGCAGGGTGATTTGGACGATGGAACAGAGAAAAGTCACACATCTGGCGCGAAACCGATTTTCGACGCCAAGCGAAACAACAGATAGGGGTTTTAAGGTTTTTAATTAATATCTTCTCAACTAATTGCAGTATCGGAATGAAAAATAGTTTACGTCCTGTGACACAAGAATTTTATATATTAGATATATATATTACCTCTACATTTTGTAATCATTTAATACAACTCATGAAAACAAATGTTTTGTTAAATTTAAAATCTACTATTCAGAAAAGCACACTGATTCTCAAATTATATGATAAAATTAGAACATATTAAAAGTATTTTCTCATTATATCACACTAAAATTTATCTAGAAAGAATCCTCTCATTTTGAAGACTCAAAATATCTCAATACATAATATCTCCCTTTTTTAATTTTATCCAAAAACAACTTTAAACTATACCTATTAATAAGTTACAAAATACAGGCACTCTTCTGTTTAGCCAGCCCAAGCAATAAAGTCGTGATAAATGATACAATCGATGCGTACCAGAATATTCCCGATGGTAACCTTTTACCACCAAATTTTTCCAAGTCGTGGTCTTTTCTTATCAGAAACATCTTTTTCATAATACATAAAGAATGGATGAAAAATCTATGAGAAATATTTATTAATATTTTTTACGTGTATATTGTGGGCTGGTCGCCAATAACACTAACTTGGCAAGATTTGCGCCGGTAAAATGGATAAGTACCCAAAAAATAAACATACATAAATACAACACAAATTTAAAAGGTCTAAAGAAAATTACTTTAGAAAAACACATGTATCCACTTAAAATTGATCAAACAAAAACCCACCAACAAATTAGATTTCCTTAAAAAAATTAGGTATAAAAGCTACAATCAAAAGGAATGTATAAGGGGGAAAACAACACTCACTTACCCAAGTAATAATTCAACAATCTTCGGTTTGATATCTTCAATGAGAATTGAACCTGTAGCTTTTTCAGAAAAGTCACTTTCAAGCATTCTTCGAAAAACAGGACTCTGAGAAGATAATACTAAACTATGGGCAGGAAAACGCCATCGACTTTGAGAATTGATTTGAACAATTATTGTAACATTACTAAGTTCTTCACTTAGGAAAAGATGTTCTCCTGCTCCAGCATATGAGGTACTTTGTAACAATTGACTCATCTTTAAATATCTATTACCAATAAATAAAAATTATATGAATAAGAATAATTGTATTAAAAAAAAGTTTTGAATTTTTTCAACAGACAGTCCCAAAAACATTAAAGCATACAAGAAGTAAGTTTTCAACTTATTTAAGAATTGCAACATGGCATATAAAGTTACATTTAAGCTTAAATTTATTTTTGGTACTTACATATTATTGCAACCTATTGGCCATATTATATGAAATAAAGTACCTGGTTGCCAATTCAGCGAGTAAGACACATAGGAAATCGGGGTAGCCAATTTGGCGAGTTATTAATAGAGTTGATGATTGTTGCAATTATACGCAAGTGCCTTATTTTCTAATACAAATATGACAAAAATTAGAAATGTACGTCAAAAGAGCATAGAACATTTTTCACAAAATGTCATACGTATATTTTCTATATGTATTTTGCATGATAATTTGTATTAGCAACATTCAATTACAAAAGATAATTTTAAAAAATCCTTTAATTTAGAAAATCAAGAAAACCACAATATTGCAAAGAATCAATTACAATAACAAAAAGTGAAGGAAAATTTTTAAAATCTCATTCTTTAAAATTGCATGAAAATAAAACCAACAAAAAACCATGGGTTATTAATTCAACTTATTAATTCAAATAGTAATATGTTTATTTTAACATAGCAACGAACAACTCAATCCTGAAATATAATTTTTTAAATATTTAGCACACGATTTTCTAAATAGAAATACTCAGTTTAAAATAAAGTAAAATAAACCAGTTACTTTTACCTGCAGATCTCAACATATTCAGAAACTGAGATGTAGAAATATTTCGTAATTAACGAAGGACAATAACAGCTATATAATCTAAATCTATTTTACAAATAAAACTTTCCTATATAGAAAAACAAAATAAAAATTGTGATTAAAAGAGAAATTTGAAAAGCAGGACACATTTTTTCTTTTTTTTCTTTTCTGAAACATTACATTAACATCATTCAGTTCAGTACAGTATTATCACTGTACATCTGGAGCTCTGGCTAACGATAGTGACAGATAAAAGGAACAAACAAGACCGGACGTGTAATGCGCAATTTCGTTG
>BMAO01008141.1:0-50321 GCA_019973975.1 Trichonephila clavata
TCTGATTCAGTTAAATGACTTCGTTGAGACATCGCATCTATCGAAGTAACGCCCTTACTGAATGTTAGTCATTCTTTTCAGCTTTACTTTTCATTAAGTTCTAAGCCAAATTTCATTCGCTGCCTCTAAAACTTCATTTTTGACGTCAAACTAGAAATTTGCATACTTCCAAGTTTAAAAATGCAAAAAATTAGCATTTGTGATCTCTTCTGCCATTTTATGCAAAAAAGGAAAATTTTATGTAAGTTTACAATACCCGTTAACTTTTGTTAATTCCCGGATTAGTAAATTAGTAAATGCGCCGTTAAAAGAACACAGTTCCATATTAAAGTGAACGATTAAATCTGTATACATTATTTTTACGATATTGGGACAAAGGGGACCTGCCTGCTGGATAGGAGTGAGATATAAGAGGTGGTCGGGAGTTATGATGTCCTCTACTATTTTCGTGCAAACGAGGGCAGAGACGTATAAAAAGCAAACGCAAAAAAAAAAGTGAGAGAGAGAGAGAGAGACCAAAATATCTTAACCATGTTCTTTATACTTGGGCTTTTTGTTGCATAATCCTTCCAAGAAAGGACTATTTATATTTTTAATTGGACGAGAGTTCGCCATCTTATATAGAGCTGCATTCGTACACTGAGTGTATTGAACCTAGTTATTTATTTCAAATAATGTGGAAAGGAATTAATCGTGTTTCCTGTTACATTCCAGGGAAGCTAAAAAATACGATTGTGTAAGATATGCAGCCTCTCTTTACTATGAAACCTTCAATAGCATCGAATACTTTCAGTGTTGTGAATTTCAAAGATTATATATAAAGACTGAAAAGTTACTTGGCAGAAGTTCAGCCGAAATCCATAATATTTATGTAAAGTATATGGTTTCTAGTTGAAGAGCTCTAACTTCTCGATACGCCCCAAGAACTTTCATAGAGCTCTGTCAAGGGTCCCTAAATGATTATTTTGTTATTATCATCAAGGCGTGATCATTACAGAAAGAATTTGTGAACGCAAAGTATCACAGGACAATATTATCGTGTGTTTCTTGCAAACACTGAACAGGAAAATGCCCAAAATCTGAACTCCGTTGCTCGAGGTTGTGCCACTCATTCATCATGGCAATGCTCGACCGTACATTAGCCCATGTCGAAATGGATTAGGTGCTCCGATATGGTGGAGAAGTGTTGCCTTAAGCACCCTAGAATCCTGACATAGGTTCTCCAGACTTTGGCCATTCTCTTGACGTCGTTTTTCATCCTTGGCTGACATTTCAGCCGTCGCCATTCAGACCATTTGGCGAATGAGCATAAATGGTGTATTAGATGAAAATGAAAAATTTCCAAGTGATTTTGAGATTCCATAACTGTGGTGAACGGGGGAATACATTGAAGATATGTGTAGAAATATAGTCAACTAAATAAACACACAAATGAAAAGAATTATCTGCATTACTTTTGAAATGATGCTCTTAAATCATTTCATTACATTAATTATAAATTCAGCGAAATTTTTTTTAAAAATATTAAATTTAGTACAAATTATATTTTTATTACTTTATTTTTTCACTTGGATTTTATAATTAAATTGGGCTTGAAAAATTTCTCAATACCTATTTAGTTCATAATGTGCTCGTTTATATGTTTTCAAACTTTATATATGTACAAACATATGTAAAGATAAATTTTTTTACTATGTCACAAGAAAAACAAGAAACTAAGAAGCAGATTAACTGGATAAAAGAGACATCTGTTTCATTTAACTTTCAATATTTTTGAAAAACTTTCACAAAACGTATAGAAGAAACATTCTAGATTCATTGCAAATATTTTTTGTCCAGTTTTTCTCTCGCAGATTTTCGACGCATAGACATACTTTTGAAAAATTATAAAGTTAAAATGAAATTATTTGTATTTAAGAGTTCATCACTTTATTATCAATCTATTTATATTTTATTTTTACTACTGATTAAACTTTAAAACCATGGAAAACTATTTCGAAATTAAAATTTTTATAGTTTTTATCCTGTTATTTTGATTTTTAAAATAAATTATTAACTCGATTATTAAATTCACTTAGAAAAAGTAATACATATAGAATAATAATGTGTTGCATAAATAAGTAATATAATATTTGTTGTAAAATTATATGATTAAAGCGATACAATTTTCGAGTTGCATTTGAAACCTTTTTATAGCACTACATAGGCTACTGTGTATGTTGAATATCAAAAAAGAAATAGTAAGAGTCATACATATCTGTGTACATATAAAAGAGAAAGCGCGACTCAACTCAATCATTCGCTCACTCAATTTTATCATTTATTCAACGCGAGCTCCGGATCCATAGGACCTACAAAGTTGAAATTTGGCAGGCGCGTTTTTTTTTTGTTACTTGTATATATATATTCACTAAGAATTAGTTTTATAGAAATTGACGAGGGACGTTATAGACAAAAATTCCAATTTTTGAACTATTACATCCACAAACTTGAAATCCGGGTTTCTGTTTTTCAGTAGATATTCTCTAAAAATAAGCTTTGTAAAAATCGACTTTCAAAGTTGTTGCGGTGGGGGTAACGAGGGCGTTATTATTAAAAAAACAACACCACATTTTTGGATAACAGACTTACAAACTTCAAACTTGGGAAGCACGTTTCTTTTGTTGAGTAAGGATGCTAAAAATGGGATTTGAGAACGCAAGGAGGGCTGTAGGGGCGTCAATGATAACAATACTGTACTAGAAATTCAAGTCCGATCCTTTTTAAATCAAGAGGTTGTGGTAACGTTCGGTTATATACCTCTTACATCCGAACCTTCTTGTCTACCTGTAAACCCGGCTAGATGTGTAGGAGGAACTAAATAATCCACAAACATTACTTCCAATCTAATTTGATTTATTTAATCTTATTAACAATTATCAAACAGACACAATACAATTCTAATTAAGGTATATGAATAATAGTAGAGTGCGGAGGTGAGAATCTATAACACGGGGATACTACTACAGACCGTCAACTGAATCTAAGATAGCTTAAATACGCTCAATTACAACTACGTCGCACACTAATAACTAGATTCTACTTAATCAAGTGCACAGTACCTGAACCTTTAATGCATCGGATCCTACACTGGAACTTTGCTGGCACTCTCTTCGGCTTGATCAAATGACGATGGCTCCCCGCTCTGTAATCTTTAATTAATTCCACTGCTTTTCAATCTTCAACTAACAACTAATTCTCAGAAACTTCCGTTTAACTCCTATTTGCACACATCTAACGTATCAACTTCAGCGTGTCAACAACAACGTGCCAACAAATCACTTCCTTCCTTCCTTTTTTTCTTTCTTTCTTTCTTACTTACTTTCTTTCTCTTTGCCAACTCACGAAAACCGAATTTATATAATATACCTCATTTACATAAATCACGTTCGCTTACTCGATGAAAGTTGGTTGAATTAAATATTTTGCTTAAAGAGATGAGGTTTTTTGTGGAACTGCGTAAAGATCCGTCACAAGGTGTGTGCTATAAGAATGCTTTACAAAGTAATCGGAAGCTTAACGCTAAGACTTAGATAACAGTAACTTAAAAAAGAATATATAGATCTTCAATGTCATAAAATACCTATCGAAGCGGTAGGGTAATAGTTAGTATGTGTGTGTGTGTTAGTCTTTTGTGTAATTTTTTAATTCATAAGTCTTCGATTGCATCTGCTATATTTTTTTATGAATTGATCCTGAATTCTTAGCTTACGAGCCTTGTTGATTATTAATTTATTTATGTTATTTTAAAAACAAAATAGAAAAAATAGTTATTTAAAAAAATATTTTTTTAAAATTGTAGATTAAAAAAAAATTTTTTGATATCACTAGTTTTTTTATATGCTATATTGCATGGTCATCAAAAGGTACGTATTAGTTACATCAAACCATCTCTCTTTACAATTTTTTTAAAAATTTAAATTTGTTTTCAAATGATTGTTTTGTTTCACTGTTACGTATTACACAGAAACATGAAACAAAGCATAGATATTATAATTGGAAACATTTATCAAGTGAATGGAAGTTATTTTATATTTTCTTCAAAGATGTAAGATATTATTTTTAGTTTAAACCGTAACTTCATCATCTAAAATAGTGTTCAACAAATAGTAATACATAAGTTTCGTGTTCTTTTTATACTCAAGAGTTCTTTTTATAAGTACAATTTATGTTTCCAATACGGTAACTTTATTTTCTACCTTAAAAGGGGTCCGGCACTTTCCATAGGAGCCTATGTTAAACTTGCGTAAGTTTATGTACCTTTTTCTCAAAAACTACTTGCTCCTCATAGATGAAATTTTTACAGTATGTTATATGTACTATCAATAAAATTTTAGTGGACAGTTTTGTCTTTTTACTAAAAATTGAAATAATTATGAATTTTTTTAAAAAAAATGTCCAATTCCCCCCCCCCCTAAAATTTAGTTTAAAAAAGTGTTATCTAAAACGGTTTGCTAGGTATTTCTTATCCCCTCCATGTAAATGTGTAAACATGTTGTAAATATACTTACTGAAAATTTGAGGACCCTACATTAATTAGTTTCTGAGAAAAAGGTACAAAAAAGGAAAAATATTGCATTTTGAGAAAACAAGCTTCAAAGCAAAAATTAGTAATTTTTGACGATTTACCTTTTTTAATACTTTCCAGAAAAATATGAAACATTTTCTTTGCCCTCTGTTTCTACAAAAGACTCTTCTAATTTTCTTTTTTTCATTATTTTGAGCAATCTAGCCTTTTTTTTTGTATCTCAAGCTGCTTTCATTGGGCTACACGAATCCTATGTGCATCTAATTTTTTAAAGCATGACACATAATTAAAACCTGGTTCAGTACCACAATGTTTTAAAATGATTAATTTGGCTACATGGCCTATATTTAATTGTGCAATTCCAATTTTTACCCCTAATTTTAGAGATTTTAACTCCACAAACGTAGATTTTGGAGTGACTGACCATATGGTATTATTAACTGACTCATTGGGGTTTTGATTCTTTCCATGTAGACATTTTTTTTAATTACCTAGGGTCAGCTAAATCTCTAAAAATTGGCTTAATTTCATTCATGAGGGAAGATGGCACATGGGTATGTTTTTTATGGTCATAATGCTTTTCGTTAAATTCAGCTTTTGCTTTCTGAAACTTGCACCATGAATTTTTACCCAAGGGACACAATCCATGTTGAGGGCTCTTATTTGTAGACAAAAGATGGAAATAAACAGCCCAAACAGCAGTTTTCATGCTGTGTAAATCATTGATAATGTTTCTAATGGTCATACCATAATACCTCTGAATTTTGGAAATTCAATGTCGTCCACTTAGGCTTCTTCCATCATTTAATTTTTTTCCCTCTGTTTTTTCTTTTGAGATTCAAAGATGGGGTACCCATACGCTTTTAAATATGTCTAACGCACTCTAATTTTTCCACTTGAGTGTCATAAGGATTCAGGGCAAGTATTGATGAAAAACCTCTTGAATCTCCTTCGCCCATATATTTTATGAAACGAATGCCATAATGAGCTTCAGATTTTTCAAATATCGCCGTTACACCTTTCACTTCCATGTCTCCACTTGTTCCACTATAGTTGGCAATATATGATGGTTCATGAACAGAATTCAATGCAGTTTTGCACCGACAATGTTTCGAAAACACTTCAAAGTCAATAACTTTTCCAGTATCGACACTCGTAGCTGTAACAATGCCATTGAGGGACTGGTATCCTCTTTTCTGCCATGAACCATCTAAAGCAACAGCAATGTCTCGTCGACCTTCTATTCGTGTTGCCTCTTCAACAGAATTTCTCATTGATTTTTCACAGGTAAATTTAGAAGAGTCGAACAACAATTCTGTATAAGTACGGAATTTTTCAGGTGGAGATGGCAAGTTCATAAGTCCACAGAATGTTTCTGCAGTTGAACGATCTCTTCCAATAGATCTGAAAGCAAATACCAATCTGATATTTGAGTGAAAAAGTTTATTTTTATTTTTCAATTTAGTTGACGTATGGAAACCATGTTTTTTTGTGCAAAAACTACAACGAAGTTCCATATAATACACAATTACACAATTCCAACTCTTTTAGAAGCCTCCAATGAGATGGAATGGCCACAGTTTTCCAAACAGCAACGTTCAATAAAGTTTTATTCAATAAATTTAATTCTATTAAAACATTTTTTTCATTGCTTTCTTCCATATCTTCATGTAAACTGTTGTTTGAAATAAGTTTTCGTGTTGAAGCACTTTGAACAACAGTTTCTGTGCTGATGAGATAGCTGGAACATTTTGAGGAATCATTTTTTAAACACCCCCATTTTTGAGGTTTTTAAATACTTTTTTAGATCTCCCATAATTTTGTCGTTAATAAAGTACTGATTAATAATTTAATGTAAAACGTAGATTAAACAGAAAAAAATCTGGATAAATAAATTAGAATTCACAATTAGCAAGTTCAAGCAAAAATAATCCCATTTTACAACAAACCAAACGAAAAAAATAACTGTGCTGAATGGGGTCGATTCATCACTAGAGGGCGCTGCGATCGTGGCCATCATCACGTGATTAACAACGTGCTATCATGTAAACAAATAACAGCTAATGGTATAACACTTGTGATTGCACGCTAACTTTCAAATTTGTAAACATTATTATTTTATATTCTTTAAATTCTTTTCAGTACAAAAAAAAAATTTCAATATATTTTCTACTATTTTAGTGTAAGAAAAAGGATTAAATGTATGTAGTTTTAGTTTATAGTATTAGATTTAAGTTTAGTTTATACTTCCATCCTTTGGCTTCGAATTTTTGTATACTTATAGGCTTAGTAATAATTTTTTATAAGTGCCCGCCACATTATGATTTAAATAATTCTACAGCTCTCTATTGAACAAATTGCTTCTGGAATTGGGAGAAATCTATTACTGTCACACATTATGTTGTAAGCGAATTTTTCCGAGTAAAATGCGTGCAAATGTTAATAGGGAGTGGCTCGCCAAAACAAAGAAATGTTTTGACTATCGAGCCAGAATGATTAGTTAATACTTCGGCTGTAGTGTGTGAATATAGGAAGAGATACTGCTAATGAGTAGGATCGACATAACAATAAAATTTTTACATTCTAAAATGTGTCTTCAGAGCAGATGGATACATACATTCGTTTGGAAAGGTATTTATTAATAAATTTGTGACATTAATTGTATTCTTTTATACAGAAACTTCTTGTAATTATGAAAAAATAGCCTGTGAATTTCACTGTTATTTTCTAAAATTTATATTGTTTCCTTTTTGCTGTTCTTGAAAATCCATTTAGTATTATTGTTTGGATATCCAAGTTTTTAATTTAATTGTTTATTTTTGAAATTGTATGGAAATATTCGTTTGGTTTACATCTATTGGATAATTTATATGCAATTCAATAACTCATAAGAAATAATTTATAATAAAGAATAATTCAATAAAGTTAATCATTATTTCAAAAAATTATGTATTAATATGATTCCTTTCTTTAACTTAATAGTGTAAGAGTATTTTCTTTTTTAAACTTTGAAGACAGTTTAAAGAGAAATTTCTAAAAGAAATTTCAAACCTTTGTAAATGATAATTACTAAGTAAAGCCAGACAATCAAAGCTGGCTAATGTGTTATTTCATTACAGAATCATCATATATTTCAAAAGATCTTACTATGTCTTTGGAATTTTTATAGAACAGTTGTTTAAAAAATTAGTATACAATAACAATGTTTCAATTTTATGTATCCATATTAATGCAAATAAAGATTGAAACTGACAAAAAAAATTCTCTTTTGGAATACATCTTAGAAAAAATACTCTTCACATGAGTACATAATGAAGTAATGTCACCGATAGTCTTTCAATAGAATATTAAAAATGCATTTTTTAAATTGCAATGAATTTCTTTGTTAAAAAAATAAAATTTTCACATGCTTCACTTGTATTATAATTATGTAATATTAAAATTAAATGTTGATAAATGATGCATGTTAAATAATTGTAATTACTAAAATAAACTTGCTAACAAAAATTTTGTATTCTCCTATATGTAAAAATTTTCACGAAAATAATTTAGCATGTTTCAAACAATTTCTAAAATTTTTCCCATATTTTAATATAATTCATTTTTTTTCCAAGGAGACAATAATTTATAAAAAAAAATTCAAACATTTGTAGGTGATAATTACTAAGACTAAAATTGCTAAATATTAGTATTTTATAACATATTTTTAAAAACTTCACAATGTATTGGTATAAATCATACTATTTTAAGGCCTCACAATGCCCTAAATATTTAAAAAAACAATTTTTTGGCACTTTCTTATAGCCCATACCATTGAGAAGCGTGCCACCAAATTATATTATTAAAGATTAAAATCATTATTAAACATCAACAAGTTACCAAAGTTTATCATGAATAAAGGGAGTTCCATTCTAATCAAAATAAGTTTCTACTACTTATAAGCAAGATAATTAACTAATTATATCATTAGTTTACAAGGAAAATCCTAAATTTCAAGAAACTTTTCAGTTTTCCAAATTATTCTTGAGCAAAATATTAAATTACTTCAAAGTTTTTCAAAGAAATGCTAAATCAGTACTCATACCATTCCAAAATTAGGAACTTATGTATTAAACTGCCAAATAATTTTGCCAAGCAAAAACACATCAAGAACTTTAAAAAATTGTTATTATTATTACTGTGTTCAAACATGAGCAGGAACAGCTCCAGTTATTGGCTGTATAATGCAACAACATCCCACAGAATCAAATGTCTATACATAAAGCCAGATTTGGTTTCATGATCCTAATTCTCAATAAATATATAATTGATCCAAGTACTCTTCTTGGGTCAATATTTGTAAGTAACTCAATGCGAAAAATTTATTCAGGACTTATAAGCAGGATAATATCAATATTCATGAGTCTTTTAGACTTTTATTTTTGTGTAAAAATAAATCGATATAAAGCACAAATCTAATCAATAATGATAAATCTTCTACAAATTGTGCAAATACCTATAAATGCTTATTTGTAATACATAGTAAAAAAAATTGTACAAGTGTGTGATAGGTTTATACCACAGTCAAACTCTGAAAAACAAATGTTGTGCTAATACATACCACACAAATATATTACAATTATTCAATTATTTATTTATTTTGTAAAAGAATTAGGGATTCAAAAATGACTTTTTTATTTTGATCATGTAAGAGTGAGCAGGACTTTTATATTCCATAAATGGACATAAACATATTCTATTATACACAGATTTTAATTAAAAAATTTTAATTCCTTAATTTATTACATTTGGAAATCAATTGTCGATCAATCATATCTTTTACCTAAAATAGCACAGCGAGTAAGGACTTTCAAAATGTTGCATAATTTTTTTACATGTAATTTTACAAATGGTAAATGATAATTTTGACTTCTAATGTTTAAAACTTGATTAATCATCAAGTATAAACATTAAAGAAGCTGTAGTAAATTAAAATATTTTTCCATTTCTATAGTGAATGGTTCTCAAAAATGTTTCTTTTTCCCTGTAATATTCTAAAATTATTAAAAACAACAAGTTTTTGATTTATATGTATATATACCTGTTTTTGATACAACATGTATGGTTACATATCAGATTTTTGCATCCTAATTTTTTAGATAATTAAATACTGAAGTATCTCTGTTAACTACTGTGAAGATGTGTAAAATTTAGATTAACTAAACATATGTTCTATTATGTGTGTGTGTTGGACACACCTGTCCTTAATTTTACCAAAAACATATCAATCACTTGCAAAATATTATTTTGGGGGGACATTAAGGTATTTTCAATATTTAAAACATTGAATACACTAAAAAATCTCTTGCAATGAAACCCTCTGTTAAGGTTTTCATATGCAAATCACTTAATGTTATTTGCAATGCATTTATTTTTCTGTACAATATTCTTCTGCTTCTATTCTGTTTTGTGAAAGGCAAGCTTATCTCGGAAGGAATGGAAAGTGCTGGACTTAATCAGAATGTAACGTTTGCTATCCCTGTATTAAAAGAATTTTTTAAATTTTTTTTAACATAATTATGCATGTATATGTAACTACTCATGAATTTAAAGCTTATAAAAATGTAAAATAAAAATAATGTGAAATTTAAAATGTCAGTTGTAGTATAGTAAAATTGATAATTAGAAATTTTCTTTTATCATAATTGTTTTTTTAATATTAGGAAAAGTTAATGCAATCAGTATTTTAAGAATATAGATAGATACTTGCTTCTCAATTTCTATATGATCTAGCTCTTCCGTATCGAACTGATTTATTTCCTGATTTCTGGAAAAATAGTGGAATATGAATCTCACAAATTATTAAAATATATTTTATGTTCTTCACCATACAGCATTATACATTTATGGATGCATAATTTTTAAAGTACAATGAATTTCATTAATTTACTTGTATTTGTAAGTGTATTGTTCTGAAAATTACAAAACAATGACTTTGCTGAGCCAGTTCAGTTTCAAAATCTTATCTATCATGCTTGTTAAATTAGTGAAAATAGTTATATAAAGAGAAAAAAAAATGTAGGTGAGTTCAACTGCATACTTATTCATCAGTTAGAAAATCAGAACAGGTCCCAGAAGTAGAACCCTGGTTTGTTTTTTCGTGTCTGCAAAATTGAAATGCTTTGAAGTCGACACATTTATCAACATACAGTACAATAAAATTTCAAATGACTGCAACATAGAAAATGCATAGATATATATTAACATTACATACACAGTTAGGAAATAAAATGAACAAAGTTATGATGATATTTCTATAAATTAAAAAGTATTTTGTATTGCTACTAAATGGATGGCAAAATTTAAGAGTGAGATTTTATTCCAATAAAATTTAACAGAACAAATTTCTTTATTAAGACAGTTCAGTTTCAAATTTTTGTCTGTAGTGCTTGTAAAAGTGTCGAAAATAATCTTAAAATAACAAAAACAAGTATTATAAAAAAAATAAGTCAATTTCTTCTTAGGTAAGAAAAATTTTATTTTAGTTACTTTTTATCAAATAATTATAGTTAATATAAATATGTGTATACATATGAAGAATCACAACATTAAGTAACAATTAATTTTTATTAATTATCATTAAAGTATTGCATTGCTATCCAAAACAAATGTTTCAAATTTCAGTTCAACTGAATGTTTTAAAATGTGAGAAAAAAACCTTTTTAATTTTGGACACAAGTCGCCAAAATGGTCACTATGTCGCCAAAAATGATGCCAACATGGATGTATTTATAATTATTAGAATAATTAGTTTTAATCAATTAATTTTTATTAATTAAATTCTGTATTGTCAACCAAAATAATCATGCATATAAAATTTTAGCTCAATCGAGCGCTTTAAAATGTATTTTACTAACGATTGAAAATTTGAATAACATAAATAAATATTGAGAAAGTGTGAAGTAATAGTAGGAATTGAAAAAAAAAACGTAGGTAATCAACTACATACTTAACAAATACAGAGCATTCAGAATAGATCACAGAAGTGGTACCCTGATCTGTGCATGTTTGCAAAATTAAAATTCTTCGAATTCGAAATTCTCAGAAAATATTTCAGACTCTTTTTAAAACTTTAAAAATCGTCAGCGTATTTGATAAAAACAAAATATTGAAAATAAAATAATTAAAAAGTACACACATTTCAGTCGAAATTTCTTTTGGAACAACTTTTTTCATTTGTTTTTGATAGTAGATGTAAATACGAAAATTCCGCCAAAATACTCAGTCGAATCAAACACGTGGCTATTTGTTTTGTATATCATCACGTGATTATGACGTCAGGTGTATCGAGTCCATTGTCTTTTCCTTTCTTCAAAGAAAAATCGTTTTATTTATGTGTAAAAAAATGTTATACTAATTGTGGACAAAACAAATCGCGCTGTTATCCAAAAATTAAGCATGATGAAAGACAGATGCTCCTCGAGGTGCACCTGTCACGCGTCAAAGAAAGTGGCTTTCTTTTAAAAAAAAAATAAAAGTACTTCTAATTATTGTATTTCCATATATCATATATCATTTTAAGCAGAAATGTTTGATCTTTTCAAAAATATAAAAAAGTCAAAATCGATCATTTTTCAAAAATTTATGTGCCGGACCCCCTTAATAAAATATAAAATTGCGTCTAATACTGATATGACCACATAAGTACTCTTAAATGTCATACGAAACAATAAGAGGGAACTCATTTGTTTGTGCTAAATACGCTTAATAGTTTTCTTAAAATGGAGATAATAATTATGTAATGTAGCACTTTAAAAATTTCAATAATTAATTTCTTTAACTGTTTATTATAGAGAAGTAAGGAAAGCAATTGAAGTTTATTTGAGAGATGGGGAGAGGAAAGGGTCACACAGAAAAGGGGAAAACTTAACTTTTTTCCTCTTTTATTTTCTCAATTATAAATATAACTGTATGTGTGTATGTGTGTAAAATATTCTTAAAATTATAAAATGTGAATTAGTTCATTCGATTTCGTGAGTTTTCCAAAAAATAATTCCTTAGCGATATAAAAAAAGATTCCTTTTTTGTATATACTTTCTACACAAAAAGAAAACTAATTTAATTGATGGATAAAAAAATTGAAGAGTTCAGAATTTAGACTTATTTAAATAATTTTTTTATTTAAGAAGTAAGATTAAGTATTTCAAACATAAATTATCCTATTCTTCTTTAGCTATTTAAAAATAATTTCATTTATAAAACTATTGTTGTCGTTATAAAATAATTTACAATAATTGGAATTGATTCTATTAAGACTTAAAACTAAATTTAGCGTGAACTAAAACAATTCTTCCATTAATTAGACCATTTCCAGACTCAAGAAATGGAAAATTCAGCCTCTATTTCAATGTCTATCGATTGAAATTTATAGTTTATTCCAGCATAATAGATTCATATATATTACGTGAGAAAGAGATTGTAGACAGTGTACTCAGAACTAAAAAGTAGTTGTGCTTCTTTTTTCAGCGACATGTCTTCAGCTGTTCAAAGAAATAAATATCAACATATACCCATCGATGTAATAGATCATCTAACCAAATAATTTCTGAGAGTCACATGCTTTCTAGCTTAGATCACATGTTTCTGTTTACTTCTGGAAACGATTCTTTATTATAAATTATTTGCCAAGTTTTCTTTCTTTATTTCTTTTTCTTTTTTGTCTTGAGAAATAACCAATTTATGTTATTGCTCCCCAAATCGCTCTGTTAAATTGTTTGTTTCTTAAATATTTGACATTTTATTGCAATTTTCTATTACATGTTTAATACTGAGATATGAAATTGCAGTCAATTGGATTATTTTGATTTCTTCATTTGTAGACATATAAAAGGTTGTAAAAATATCTTTATTTTTATGTGTTCTATGAAGTTGATAGAATGCATGGAGAAGGTTCGGTAAAATAAAATTTTATTACCCAAAGTTTTGTATGGATTGTGTGGAAACAGGTGTTTGAGGTAATGGATGGTCATAGTTCGAGTTTTGCATTCCTTTCTTTTATTGTCCAAACAATCACTAAGGCTTGAATTTTTAAGATAATGATAAATTTCTTTTATTTCTCGCGATTCAGAAATCATATAAACTATTTTTTCCTAAGTTTTTACTTTTCAAAATATATGAATTTTTTAGCCTAACCAACCTTATATTTACGACATAATGTCATATTCTCACATAATAAGTAATGAAGCAAAGAAATTTGTGAAATTTTAGATATCTGATTACGTTTAAACTGTAATTATAAAAAAGCGTATAAATCATATTCTTTTTTTTAAATTTAGTACCACCTGAATCAGAATATACATATAAAATTGTTTAAAGAAAATATTGTTACATTAAAAATTGTTCAAATGCAGTTTTTTGGGGGAGAAAGGGGGGGGGAATGGCACATTTTGAAAACATTCTCCTTTTGTGGAAAATGCTTTAATTGTAATTATATTTGGCCTCTGTATAACGAAGACTTCTGTACAGAGCCTGTATTAAAATTTTTGAAATATATAATTTCGGGATGGATTTATTCATACATTTTACTGTATCAAAGTAGAAAATTTTAACAAAAAAACACCGGCTATAATTTTAAAGAAAGTTGATAGTAACTCTAAAAATAATGTGATTTTTTCAAAACTCCTGGTTCAGATTCTACAGAAGTCTTAATATATATATGCAGAGTATTATTATTATAGAAACATTTTTCATAAAAGGAGAATGTGTTAAATACACTCATGTCCATAAATTAAAGATAATTCAGAATAACATGGAAATCGAACTCTAAACTAAAAATTTCACTTGCAGAATTATTACATACATCTTCAGCAATAATATGCAAATTACAGGAAGCCACCAGATGACACCGATAGTACATCACAATGACGAAAATGTGGAAGAGAGGTATATAAGGAATGGTGACAAAGAAGTAAAATTGTTCGCAAGCGTTTTGTAAGCCACTCATTGACATAAACAAATAGTTATGACACAGAGGAAGCATAAAGATGTTTTTTTCGTTGTAAAATTATCGGCAGCATGGAATATAATGTACTCGGATGCAAGTATCAGAGGAACTTGGAATTACCCAAAGTGCCATCTCTAGGCTTTGGCAACGATTCCAAGATGACGGAAATGTCAGTAGACGTTACAATACAGATCGTCCCCGAGTTACTACATCGAATGAATATAGATGTTTGACAGTAATTCCAAAAAGAAGCAGATGCAGTAGAGCATCCGACCAGTCTCGTCAACTGTCTGCAGCCATAGGTACAACAGTTTCGAATCAAACCGTGAACAGACGTTTGGACCATATTGGCTTGTATGCTCGCAGGCTTCTCAGATGTGTTCCGCTCACTTTTTCCAATGTTTAGTCTGGAGTATAGAACATACAATGTGTGTGGTGTGTGTGTGTGTGCGTGCGTGCGTGCGCAAAGACATCGTCACAGTGGGCATGTGTGATCTTTGATGTTTTCCGACTAGTTTAGATTTAGCTTGAAGTACGATTCACATCGGATTTTCACATGGAGAACTCTTTTACATCCAAGACAACATCATTGAACTGCACGGTTACGGTGGTGTAAAATTGCTCATTTGGAGGAAATTTTACTGGGCTTCGGAATAGATCTGCATGTTCAAATCGGAACCATGACAGGCTAAATTTATAGGAACATCATTCTGAAACATTTACATTTGTTTAGAGAGCCATGAGCACAGAGTTTGTGTTTATGGATTACCACACCCGTCTTCACCAAACAAACATCGTAAGCCAATGCCTTCAATCTGATTTTATTACCCCCAATAGAATGGCCAGCATTCTCTCCTGGCTTGAATACGGCATAGCATGTGTAGCACATGCTTGGCCAACGAATTTCAGCCCTTCAACCACGTCCTACATGTATATAGCAACTTCGGAGAGCATTGTTTGCTGAGAGGAGTAATCTTCCCCAAGGATCAGCTCGATAATTTGGTACTCAGCATGCGTAGGTGTTGTACGGACTGTATTTCATCACATGGGAGGCATACAATGTATTAATTATCATACCAATCAAGTGTAACATTAAGTTTTTGTAAGGAAAGTATTTTTTGTAATTGCTCCAGGGAGCAAAAATCGTTGTTTTTAGGAATGGTATCACATATCTGCCATCTTTTTTGTTCTTTATCTTTTGTTTAATAAATGAGCTTAGTGAATATGTCCCGTTTGTTTTATTTCTGAACCTTTATTTCCCGAAGCTGGCATTATGCTTAATTTATGGACATGAGTGTATATGTCATTATTGTTTCATTTTTTGCCAAAAAATTGCATTTAAATAGTTTTTAATTGTAAAAATACTCTTAAGACACTTTTTATGTGTATTCCAATTTAGGTGATACTAAATATCTCTCTCTGTCTCTCTCTCGGTTCCGTACAGTCAGATACATTAAAATGAATAACGCTTAAGGAGACTAATGAAACTCTATTCAGAAAATTGTTGGTACTTGATAATACATGAAAAAGCTATTTCAAAATTCTCAATGGAAAATAAAATTTGGTGTTGTAAAAAATGAATGAGAATCTTTTGATAGTATGGATTGTAATTATTAATTATGTATATATATATAAAATGTTACGAACTTGATTTAGAGCATTTTGTTATTAAGGTATAGTTTCTGATTGTAATCATGACACAATTGAGAAGAAAACATTTTATTAATTAGAAATCCACATTTATTTAGTTACGTAATAAACACACACACAAACAGTATACAAGCTGCAACACGAACAACATCACACGCGCAATTTACAGGACGTTCATAAACGAATTCTATTTTCGCTCAAGATATCTTAATCTTTTATAATTTTGGTCAACGGGAAGCTGTTAGAATCATATGAATTCCTGCAAAGGCTTTTCTGATTTATCCAAATACGCGGGGGATGCAAGGTTGCATCATCCTATTTTAAAAACACTGACTTTTCAGTTTCTTGGGAGATATAGTTGTAGTTTTTTGCCGTTAGGTGGATGAAATAAAAATTAATTATCAAGCCAACTACTGAAGTGCTCAAGATCATTATGAATTAAAATCCTTCGACAGAAAGTATAAACAAATATTTACATAAATATTTATGAGTACAGTTGCATAGATTACATTCTAAATCTTTTTAAGAAAATAATGGTAGTTGTAAAATCTCAGTATTGCAATAGAAATTTTCCTTGCTTAAACATACCTAACATGGTTCACATTTTTCATTATAAATATATATAAACACTGTAATATATATGTACTTCAAAACCTTTTTATTCCCAAACATGAGTTAAATAAATAAATCTTTTTTCCTGAAAATTAATATCAATTTTCATTCTCAACCTATAATAACCAATTAAAAAAAGTGGCCAGATAAATTATATATGTACACAAAAAGTTGTGTGTAGCGGTATAACTATATTCAGTTGCGTTTTTTGTTTCTAAAATATTGAATATTTTTGAAAAAAAATTATATTATATTATAACGCGAGTGGTGAACGTAAATTTCCAAAATCCTCGAATGGGGATCGTGACAGCTATAATGGGTTGATATAATTATTTTCATCTTATTTTGCGATTTTTTTTAAAAAAAATCTAGCTAAAATATAAATGAAATAGCTTTAAATGAAGTACCTGCACGCAATATCTTTAAAACTCAAACAAAAATTCACTTTCCGCCGAAATTCTGTGCACCTGCAAACTGAGTAAACAGCTCGTGTAAACTTTCTTCAGACAGACATCTTAAGTATGTCCACGATGCAAAACACGTGGAACCCAATGAGCTTAGAGCAAATGAGTCATTTTAGATTTATGTTGAAGCATTTTTTCCCCACCAATACGCTAGAAATTTGGTCACGGTAAATACAAGTCAGTCTCTAGAAAGGGCAATACACCTTATTTAGAAATTAAGCAAGGGAGAATATGACTGATAAAAAAAGTCGTTGAAAAAAATCATTTCATGACAGATAGAAATATTTATACCTCTACAATGAGCAAGGGATGGTACAAGAATTTTTTTAAGTTACTCTTTGTTAATTTGAACGTTGCTAATGTGTGTATGATAAATTCTTAATGTTCAGATTTTCATTAAAATAATAATTTTAACCAGATTATTTGAGAAATTATTTTAGTTTCTTTGTTTTTATGTAATTTTAAAAGTGTTTCCTTTTATACTTTCCTTCATCCATTTCGAAGTTTGACGTGGTGTGGTAGTTTAGAAAGGGGTTGCTAACTTAGGTATCTTCCTCGTCACTCGTGTACCGACAGCCCTCGTGTTGCTTTATGGTGTGTTGATAATGAACAATTCATTCACTCGCTCCATATCAAAAATTTTAATGAAAATGGTGAAACGGAAATCTTTAGTTTTAATGTTTATTCAACAGATGGAAACATGATTATAAAGAGAATGTGCGTGCTAGATGAGAAATTATTTTATGCTAAAAATAGCCCAAGATAAGCTATGTAAAATAACGGTAACTTGTAAAACCTTTTTCCTATCTGTCGGTCCTAAATTGAAAAAATTGTATTTGTAAAGTTTTCATGTAAAAACTAACATGCTTCTTATGATTTATAATAAATATAAATAGTTACAATATATTGTACAAAAAACTTAGTTTTATGAATATTTATCTGAACTAAAGTCAAAATAAAATAAAGACAACTGGCTGATTTTTGGACAGTAAACAAAGTTTAGCAGCATATTAATATTTAAAACATATTTTCACATGCTTAACCAAAAGACTAAAATTGCAGGGTCCATTTGTAGCTGTAGTTTAATATTAAATGGAGATCATTTTTTCTAGGAATAAAAAAGAATGAAAAAAAGGAAAAATTTTCCATGTTAATTTTGCTTTACCTCAAAGGATTTTTTTGTTTTTTTTTTTTTTTTTGAGAATTCACATTTTATTTACAAATTGCAATTTGATCTCTTTATGATAAATCCAAGCAATATTTAATACCTTTTTTACCCAGAATATCAGATCTCTTAAAATTTTTATTTGGCGGTGGTTATCGATTCTAATTAATCTAGCACATTGATCCACTCAATTTGGCAATGTGATTCTCAAAATCTCCACGACAAATTTGTAAATTTATGATTGCAGATAGAGCAGTTTTTTGAGCTAGAATATGTGATATACATTGCTGGCCACCGTAAATGCAACACCCTGAAGGAAGCACGCAAATAACATGAAATTTACAACATGCATTAGCGGAGGTGAGATATGCAAATGATTAGAATTTCAGCGCAGACACACATCACGCACGCCTGTGGCGCCACCTCAAAGCGCTATTTAAGGCTTGGAGATTTTGACGATTTCAAGTTCGGCAATTGTGTTTTTCTTGTGTTTTTTTTTTCTTCAAAAAACGATCAGTTATGTCTCGTAGAAAACAGCGATCAGCTTTTGATCAAGTATCCGAGTTCGACAGAGGAAGGATAGTGGCCTACCGAGATTGTGGATTATCTTTCAGGGAAATCGGTAGTCGTGTTGGACGAAACCAAACAACTGTAATGCGGATATGTGACCGTTGGATGCAGGAGGGTACGACGGAACGACGTGGTCGATCGTATCCACCTCAGTGCACCACTTCACGTGAGGACAGGCAAATTGTGCGCATGGCAGTGACGGATCGCTCAGTCACATCACGAACCATAGCACAGCACATTGAGTCTGTAACGCATCATTCAGTGTCTGCACGTACCATTCGACGCCGTTTACAGCAGAGTGGTCTGTCCGCAAGACGTCTATTGCTTGGTCTACCCTTGACGCAGAACCACAGACGTCTCCGCCGCCAATGGTGCAATGAAAGAAGGATGTGGGTAACAGAAAGGAATGAAGTTGTCTTTACTGCGAGTCACGCAACACCACGATGGTCGGATTCGAGTCTGGAGACACCGTGTAGAGAGGATGCTGAACAGCTGCGTTATGCACTGCCACAATGGTCCTGCACCCGGTATTATGGTATGGGGCGGTATTGGATGTCACTCTCGCACTCCTCTAGTACGCATTGCCGGTACTTTAAACAGCCAGCGCTACATCTCCGAGGTGTTGGAGCCAGTTGTCCTTCCTTACCTTCAGGGCTTGGCCACAGCCATATTTCAACAGGATAATGTGCGACCACACGTGGCACGCATTGTCCAAAGATTCTTCGTCAATTCACCAGATTGAATTGCTTCCCTGGCAGGCTCACTCTCCGGATCTTTCGCCGATAGAAAACATGTGGTCCATGGTTGCTCAACGATTGACCCAGATTACACCTCCAGCTGCCACACCAGATCAACTTTGGCAATGTGTGGAAGCTGCTTGGTCTGCTGTACTCCAAGAACACATCCAAAGTCTCTTTGAATCAATGCCGAGGCGTGTGGCAGCGGTGATCTCCAACAATGGCGGCTACTCTGGCTACTAATTCTGGCAGGAACCACACTTCACAGAAGTCTATAAATTTAATCATTTGAAACTTGGTCAACATGTTATCTACAAAATAAATTTTGTTGTGCTTTCTTGGTGTTGCATTTACAGTGGCCAGCAGTTTAGTACGATAAAAATGTGTGATTTTTTAATGTAGTTTATTTAACACGAAAAAGTTGAGCAATATCTTAGGGACTCCTTATAAATCAGTATATCAGAAGTAAATTCTTATGAATGTTTTCCTATGCTGAAATTCCAGCACAGGGTTTAAATGCATGCGATTTATATGTAATAATATACATACTAATAATTATAAAATATTTATAGCTATGGTGCGTCCATTTTCTATGAATTTTGAACGATTTTAAACAAAAGATTTGGAATGGAAACTCGTTCCGTTGTATCTTTTTGACCTTTACTTTCTTTTTTTAAACCTACGAATACAATTTAATCACTGAAAACGTGATAAATTGGGGAGGGGGGGATATAATTTTAATTGTATCCCCGCATTATTTTAAATTAAATTCTAATTTAATTTTATATGATGTTAAAAAAACTTTTTTTGTTTGATACATAAATTTAAGTAAATATGGTGTACATTTAATAATTATTTTTGAATAGAAGTTATACAATTGTATAAAACTAATTCGTATTTGTAAGTCTTTTTATACGTAAGGTAATTAAATATTTTTTCATTCGCATTTACTGCAATTATTAATCCTGTAATGTATTTTAAGAATTTCATAATTATCATCCCCCTCTGCTGCTTGCATCTATTTTATAATTTATTTTTAAGTGAATATTTCAAGTTTTCTATTTGCTTTTGGCAACATTATTAGCATTTAATATTATACGTTACCATGATAAATACATATTCTTTTTTCTTCCTGTTTTTACAGATGTTAGCTTATCTGTATCAAAAATAAAGTATTGATTTTCTATTCTGTCTATCTGCCATTTTGAATTCATGGAAATAAAATTAATCCTCTGGAATTTCTACCTTTCTCTCCTCAAATATAGATTATTTTATTGATAAATATGCAATAAAAGCACAGATAAAAAAAGCAACAAAAAAAAATGTTTTGTAAAAAAATATTCCATGTCTATTTTAAAGATTTATTTGTGGATTTTCAGCTCGTTAAGAAGTATTTTCCTTCATAAGTTAAAAAAATTTTATTTCGCAAAAAATTTTATTACTATTTACTGCGTTAAAATAAATACATCCTAAATTTGAAGAAGAAAGTAGAAATTCTATGTGATCAACTTTGAATACAGGAATTCGAAATATCTGGTAAAGGTTGAAGCTTTTTCAAAAGTTGAAAGATAGCACTTTAGTATTCGAATGTAAAATTTTATTTTTGGCGTGTTTTTAAATTTTTTGATATAGTCTACCTATGCGTACACTTTATAATCCAATTATTTTGTGCAACATTTAATAAAAACAGATGTAGTAAAAGCAGTTTTTTTACAGTTTTAATTTCTATCTATTCCTTGTTTTCAGCCAAGCCAGTCATTTTAATAATATAGTAACTTTCTAAAGGGAAAATAATTTACAGCTCTATTCGTAACAAACATTCTCATAAAAAAATCATAGCTTAATTTTATAAATTTACAACTACAGTCGCCTCTTGATAATTCAAACCTTCGATAATACAAACCTCTTGATAATTCGAAGTATATGCTCAGTCCCTAGAAAAACTCTCGATAATTCAAACTAAAACAATATATTTTGGTACACTCAATATTTCGAAGTAAAATCTGTGGCTAGCCAAACTACAACACGCGATAATTCGAAGTTATTTTATAAAACTCTCGACAATTCGAACACCCACAATCATGTACAATCCTGTAGTAAAAAGGTTTGAGTTACAAGTTTTGTGTTGTATTGTCTACGCTGGTCTCCCCTGAAACGTAGCCCCTTTGATGACCATCTATCTGCTACTCCTTGTTTGTGTTTTCCTGTTCCTCAGGCGAAAATACACTTTTATTGCTTTCCTTCTTTAAGTGGACTATAAACCAACCTTCAGACTTCCATATAACACGTGGCCTTGCTACACATGGGTTCAGAAAGGATGGTTCGTTAACGTGAAGAGATGAGTAGGATTGTGTATGCATATATTGAATGTACAGTTTTAATACAGAACTTTTAACTTCTGTATGATATTTATACTGTATAATACGTACTTTTTAAAAAAATACTTTAAAATAATTTTATTCATATGTACAATAGTTGTATTATTACAAAGTTTCAAATTTAAATGGTGTTAGAAAAAAATTTCTCTTCGTGTATTTTGTGAGGTTTTTCTACCCTCTTGATAATTCGAAGTTTTTCATTGGTCCCTCCAACTTCGAATTATCGAGAGTCGACTGTATATCTAGTTATTTGCAGCAAACTACAACATTCTCCAATACTCAGTTGATCAATTCATTAATTCAATGCCTGTTATATTGTTTTTATGCTACTATTTTCATAATAAACCTAGACCGCTGTAGCCTAGTCGTTATGATCACGAACTCGTGGTCGGTGTGCTATGGGTATAAGTCATGTGCGTAAAAGCTGTCAAGCTCTAAGTTCTCCCCTTAGCGTGATGTGGTTGTTTGGAGTACGGAGAGCCAGCTCATGTGTCAACCTCGTCATTTGACCGAGGTTCAAAATTACGAGGTCCGTCACCAAAAGCCCTCGAGTTGCTTTATAGTGCGACGTTAATATAACTCAACTTATTCATTATTAACTTGCGTTTCTATTTTTTTAGCTAAAATTATATTTCTTAACCTACATTACCTTATAAGGTCATTACTCTTGTTTTAGAGTGAAATTTTTCAAAATACATCTTTAAAACAAAAACTTTTAAAGAAATTAAAACACTCATTCACTCACTCACTCATTCATTCACTCCCTCATTCACTCACTCATTCATTCACTTACTCACTCAATCACTCACTCACTCACTCATTCACTCACTCACTCACTCACTCACTCACTCACTCACTCATTCATTCATTCATTCATTCCTTCCTTCATTCACTCACTCATTCATTCACCCACTCATTCCTTCATTCACTCATTCATTCATTCATTCATTCATTCACTCACTCACTCAAGGGTGCGTTCGCCTCGCCCGATTACATTTTTCGTAACTCTCGTCATGCACTCACCAGCTTACTACCCAAGTCCAGCTTTGCGCGTTAAGAAGTTTTACTTCAAAAACTATTTTTTTGCTATCTTGTTGAAAGCAAGAATATATGATTTGATAATCATAGTATTTTATTTTTATTGATTATTATATCCATTGTTTGTAGACAGCTAAGTATTTTTATTTTGCGTTCCATCTCATTGAATAAATCTGAAATTTCCTCCCTAAAAATAATTTTTCTAAGCCCACAACACCTAAATCCTATCTATAGAAAGTATATTTTCAAACTGAAAATAATCATTAGGTAAAAGTATAATTCTTTAAAAACTAGACAAATTTATATTTCATTATAATACAGTGATGACCAAAATTGTGGAGATATTTCTGAAAAAATGTAACACTGACGTTTGAGAGCTCATATCTATAATATTTTTAATTTTGTCATAAAATTGTACATCACTGGAAAGACAATTTGATTAGAAGTACAATATAGTAAAGTTTTTGTTTTTGTTTCATTATCTACATTCTCTCTAGTATAGCAAGATGACAAAAAAAAAAAAAAAACACAACTTGTTCAGTGTAAAATGAAACAGGTTACTTCTTTTGAAAGCAACCGAAGAACTTGAGTATTCAGAGAACTAATTAGGTATCATCTTGCTCTAACAATGAACTAATCAGGTCGCAACTGTTTGTAACTTCTGATATAATTTATTGGAGCTCAAAGGCATTTGGTTGCTAATTAATTGGTTGTTTTTATTGTGTTCCTTCATTTAGTAAGCTTGTAAAGCGTTATAAAATTATGGAAATAGCGCAAAATATTGACTGACCACCAGAAGAGCGATGTGAAACACAATGGTATTACGTCATCAAGGTATCAGTAAAGAAGAAATTAGAAGAGAAATTGGTGAAAACTTAACCAAATGTGGTATTCCGAAAATTTTGAAGACATATAAGGAGACTTAATCAATAGAAGGCAGAAATGGTAAAGGTAGAAAAAGATGCACAACATCAAACGATAAAAAATTTAAAGATGCACAACATCAAACGATAAAAAATTTAAAAGACTAGGCTCACGTGATAGGAGATAATCTGGGAATATACAAGAAAAAACAATGCGTTGTAATGTAAAAGTTCGTACAAGGATTGTTCGACACAGAGTAATTGAATTTAGAATGAATGCTAGGAGTCCACGAAAAAGTCATTTTTTTAATCTCTAAAACAAATGCTAAAAAACTACGCTAAAACCCATGTTAATTAGACAACCGAACAATAAGACAGTATTATTTAGAGTGATGATACCAAACTCCACCTGTTTGGCAGTGATGTCCTAAAATGCACAAGATGAAAAATTGATAAAGATATATATCTTGATTGCATTACGCCAATAGTGAAACACCTAGTTAGTGCCCTCGTATGAGATAACATGGCATCAAAAAGTGTAGGTAGAATTTGTGTGATAAATAGAAATAAAAATGCCCTAAAATACATAAAGCAAATAGCCAGACTGAAGTCTTTCATACATGATCTTCCGTGCCATATTGCTATGGTATGCAAAAAGTGTGGTCTCAATCATATTCCTCTCCTGAAATGGTTTTAAAATAGCCCAGATCTTAAGCCGATCGAAAATCTTTGGAGGCGACTAAAGAAATCTGAATGAGAAATAACTTAGCTACAAAGCCCAATAAAAGCAACAATTAAATCTTTGTTTCACATTGTAACAGGTGATGAACTTAAAAAGTTAGTTCACTCCGTGGAAAGACGTTGTAAGTCAGTAATTAAAGCCAAAGCTTACTCAACTAAGTATTAAATGACATTGTCAGCTTGTTTGTCTATCACATTTTTCTACGTTTCAATTATCTTTTTCTAACTTATGTAGTAATAAAATTTCCATCATAAAAGTTTTATTCTATTAACAACAGGATTAAATATATAATCTTCCCAATTATATAATTTTACAGTATTACTTTAAAGAATGTAGTATTAAGAGCCCTCAAGCATCAAAAATAAATTAGTTTTAAAAGGTTCCCACAATTTTGGTCACCTCTGCATATTAACATGTAATTAATAATGAATCACAAATACTGTTTTCAATGATTATAATAAATATTTACATTAAAAACTAACTAAATGAAAATTGAATACAATTACATATAAATGTGAATAAAATCTATCGAAGTAACGTAAAAAAAAATGCAAAAATCTCTGCTTGAACATTATCGTAATTCGAAGAATTTCGAGAGACCGGTATTACATTGCATCCTTTAATGGACTATTTCCATCTTGCCATTCCATCTTGCCTCTTGTGACGTCATTCCTTATAATCTAATCGAACATTCTCCTCCACAACTTCAAACGGGACAAATTTTGGAGGTCAATTTTCACGGAATCAATAAGAGCAAAAACGTGATGTCCACATTATTGCGACATTGGAAAAGGTTAATTGAAAACATACTTTCTTCTTTATCAAACCCAAACAAATAAATCTGATGTAACTGAAAGCGATTATCTGATGCATTGAAAAAAAATGTGTGATGAACAGGGAATTGTTTTGATAACGCTTGGTTATCAATAAATTAGCTTGTAGCGAACAGTTTTTCTTTTTCTGATTTTTTTATATTTTGCTCGAATTAAGAAAAAGATGTTGAATATTCATAATATATCCATGTCATAGAATAAGAGTTTTTGTATTGTTCTGTGTGCCAAGTTAAAATTTTTCACAAAATTTAAGTTTTAATATTTTTATTGAAAAATTATGTTCAACTTATTCTTAAATCTGCTATTTCCTTTTTTCAAATTATTGAATTAATTTGAATAATAATCTGTTTCTATCTGCCTATTGTGGGGGAAAAAATCTGCGTAGAATTTCAAAATAATTAATATTAATATTTTAGTCACAGACTTCATAAACATCGATAGGCAAAAGAATGTAACTAAACTAGAATTACTATCTGTAAGACTAAGTCTTAATAACTGTAAGACGTCTGGAAAGAAACGTCTGGAAATTTAAAATTACAACCAAGCAAACCCACATAATACATGCTTACATAATAACCTCGGCCAAAGCAATTCTTAATGGTATAATTTTTTGCTTATAATAATTAAAACACTTATTCGTTTACTTATTTAAAAGCTACTCAATGTACCATAAGAGGACGTTAAAAATAAAAGATTCTTATGTAAGAATTTTTCATGAGCAGATTAAATATTTTTGTATAACTCTAGATAGCTAAAAACTTATTTTCAATTTAAATATATCCTGTAATTTGTTTAATATATGTTTTAATTTGTTTGATATAAAAGAAGTATTTTTCAAAAAAAAAAAATTATTAATATGGCTGCATTAAAATTCTAATTTTTCCTTTTTTACTAAATATTACTGTAGAATTAGGCCTATTTGTTCCAATTTTCAGAGTTTTTGGTTATTATACGCAGTTATTTTACAATATAGGCTGTCCTTGATTTTAAATTCATGCCAATCAATGATCATTTATTAATGAAAGAAACAGAGATGTGTACATAATTCCTTTCTTAGGGAATTAACACTCTATAAATATGATTTTTACAACAAAAAAAATTACTGAATTTTTATTAACATGCTATCATTATGAATTTTTCATAGCTTAACTGAACTTTTGAAAATTAAGAGAATTGTTTTTCTCACTTTCCCTGAATCCTCAGAAATCTACAATTCATTTAAGAAATGAATAGGGTGTAGTTGAGTTTAGAAAATACTTTAAAAAGGGCTATCGTATTCAATAAATGATTATCAATCAATGCGAAGTGTTAATATAGTATAACTATTCAGATTTAAAGGCAATCCATGTGCCTTATTTGTTTAATATTCATAGGTTTTGAAATTTATCTTAAAGTATCACTGAAGTTGACGGTCGGTTTCTTCGAGCCATGCTACTCATGATTTGATTGAATGAGAGGTTCTCATGAATTGAAAGCGATAAGTTTTCTTTTCCAAAGCATTATTAATGTTTATTTACATGTATGCCTTAAATGTTGGCTACGTTTTACAACTTCTTTACCGTCTCGTTCTATCTCTTTCTGTTTTTGTATTCAAAGCCCCAGTGAGTTGCCACTCACTTTAAGCAAAATTACACAAAAAAGTAATTTGCTTATCATAGATGGCGCAACATCAATTTTATTTCAAAAGATTAAAAGAAAGTATGAAATCTTTTTATAAAAAGCAGAAGAAAGGGAAAAGTAATGTATAGGTCTTCAAAATAACAGGTAATATTTTTTTACATAGTTCTGACTACTCGTATTTATATTACAGAATCGATTCTAGTTTCTGACATGGCGTTACTGTTAATTGCTATTTCTTATAACTTCAGAAGCACTATGAAACAACAACAACAAAAATAATGAATAAAAACCTGTTTTCTTTTCGTTTATTTTTTTTCTACAATACGCGCGCACAATTTTTTCATAATTGTTTGATTTTAATACTTTAATGTCGTATATCTTTGCATATTTACGTCCCGAATTATTGAAAAAAATTTAATGATTTTTTTAAAATAAGAATGTACGTTAGAATGAGTTATCAAGACTACTTTTTCTAATTAAATTCCTTACTTACAATTGCGGAATACTTGTTTGTCGTTTGATTAATTTCTTATTGCTTCTATTCAAATTTAAAAGTTCGAAAATGCCTCTTTTGGTAATCTTTTTTGTTATAATAGATAACTTTAAAATCGAGATAAAAATTAACTTAAAAACTGGTTTTTATATGTTCGATTATTAAAAATAACTTGGAAATTGATAATCTGGTATCTTTTAGAGTATCATTTTATTATAATACAAATTCATCATTTACACTAAAACGGAAACTTAAAAATTAAATTTTCAAAGCGATGCAATTGCGTTGATACGACCTCCTATCGCATTTCAATCAATATTTTAGATCTTCTTTTGATATCATATTTCTTCAGTTTCTTTGAAAAATCTCGTTGAAAAAATTCATGTGAATGGAAACAAATGCTTACGGTACACTTTTTATAATAAAAAGGAACATTTAAAAACATCATAAAGCACATCTAACAAGAAAAAGGGGTAGGAGAAAAGCTATATACACTCCACTCGGGGACCTAAAAGTAGACTATCAACTAACTCTCTAAGTGAGGATCTTTTAACACGTTCAGGACCAGGTGATATTTCCTTTTAAGCTTAATTTCCTTATAAAATTCATATAAAATCATTACTGTTATAAAATACACAGAAATAATACTTAATAATCATTATAAATTCCATACATTCAAAATTCAGATCACACCGGTAAGATCATGGGACTCAGAACGGGGAAAACGCAATTTCACATACGATACCGCGGGCGCTAAACTGATCACATAGTATGTAAGTTAAAATGAATACAACCTTAGGATGATATAAATGATTTATTAATCAATGAAGGAGGAAACACACATTTCAACCAGCGTTTCTCAAACTGTGGGGCGCGTCCCCCTAGGGAACCATGATAACTCTACGAGAGGGGTGTCGAAAACAAAAGATTATTTTTAAAAAAATATTAATTTAATGAAAGTAAACTAACAAAAATACATTCTGACATAATAAAAAATGAAATACACATCCGCACTGGTATAATACACTTATAAATGTACTTCAAAATGTATTTTATAATTAACCTAACAGAACTAAGTTAACAAGTTTATAACGATTGCCAGTGACCCAATGAGCTTGTTACATATAAAATTATATACAAAAATTAACACTTATCTTTGTCATTTGTATGGTTTATAATTAATCCCTTTAACTGCTAATTAAAAGTTACGCAATTCGCTCCCCAATGCCACCGTTTTCCACGTTGGCGCACGTATGTGATGTATTGAAGGGGCAGGGGATGAAAAGAAATAAATAAGACGCTCTCTGAAATAAGTAAATCCTTCGCAAACACTGTCAAGGTCCTTTTAAGGCATTCCAAAGCCTTCGGAGTAATTTTATGGATGGCAGTGAGAAGAAAAGATGGTACTTCGAAAAGACGCATGTATACGTCCGGGCAATTGAAGTTTTGGCTGAGCAAGACGTTTATATACGCCGGTGGCACTTAAAAGGTTGTAAGTATAGTATTGAATTCAATATATTGCTATTGTATGGAAGGGGGGAGGGACGATGAAAATTATGATTAAATTTTGGGTCGCAAATTTTGAAAGTTTGAGAAGCACTGATTTAAAGATAGATTAAACACCAAAGGAGAACGTCTTTCTCTTACGTTTAGTGTTTAGCGTCTCTAGGCTTCCGTCTAGAGGATTTCCCGCATAGTGCCTTGTCGGGCACTATTGGAAAAGTGTGACGTCAGTGTGGATTGCTCCACTCGACGTAACAGGGGTGATCATAGTCCTAAATGGGTTAAATATAACATTAATGCATACAATCCACTATGAACTTATTTTAAAAAGTTTGTAGTGACAGTAAGTTATAAAAAGAAAAGTTTATGTAATTTTTGTGTTCGATTTTCTTTTCAG
Source organism: Trichonephila clavata (assembly GCA_019973975.1). Lineage (NCBI taxonomy): Eukaryota > Metazoa > Arthropoda > Arachnida > Araneae > Nephilidae > Trichonephila > Trichonephila clavata. Next base: position 29,615 of record BMAO01008141.1, read on the forward strand.
AAATCATAGTGAATACTCGCGTTTGCTTTTTATGCCATTTTATACGGTGCCCTTTGTGTAATTTTAAAATAAATGAATTGACTTCTCAGGTAAGGATGCTCGAAATCAGTACCAGATACATCGCCGAAATATTACAAGCGCTATAGTGTACGAAATCCGTATACATTAAAATGGATCGCAGTTTCATGGAGAGGAAAAATTATTAATTATCGGAACATATCTAAGGGGAAAAAACGTTCGATGGTGTAGAGACTAGAAAAAAAATATAAAATAACAATTTTAACATTTAATATTGGTGGAATTGAAAAGAGGTGCAATTTTCGAAAAAGAAATGGAAAAAATCTTTTAATTTTGGTTAGATGATTTTAGACTCTCAAAATAATTAATTTCCTACAGAACCAGAAGTGATTATTACTAATAAATTAGTACTGATACAATGTGTTGTACAATGTACTCATTGCAACATTTCATAACTCAACGCTCTCCCTGCTCTGTCAATCCCCACAGTTCGATCCAAACTTTCTTCCGTCTTCCTCTTTATTATACACTGCAATTTCGATAGTAGGCTTTTTAAAAATTTAACATTAAAGAAGTTGCACCTGAAACTATTTAATAGATAACCTCTCATCCCAATAAATCTTAAAAAGTACTAAAATGTCCGTTTTCATTTAAGAAAAATTGTTTTGACTTTTTTGCCTCAAAAGACTCAAATACCCAAACCTCCATTCCCTAGTAACAGTATTCAACATAAAAACTAATTTTAGACTTTATTTTTCACTTCATCTATGTATCAGAGAATATCTTTTCTCTCTGTGTGTGTGCACAGGTAGGTTTTAAAATACTGCTAAAAAAATCGCTCCACGCAACTATACATAGGCTGTTGATATCTAGTGTTTCAGCTTTTTTCTCATTTACTTTTGTGATATCATATCTTATACTTTCTTCTAATACATACCTTAAGTAAAATATCATTTTATTTTATTTTAATTATGTACAAAGAAATAATTTTTTCTCCTAATTCTAATATTATTGTTTATTTGTAGATTGCTTTAAATTTAGATTAAATTATTTTTCTCTTTTTAATTGATCTTTATTTTAAATGATTTAGATTTACAGTTATTTCAGTTCCCCATAACCTTAATATTAAGTACTAATATTATTTTACATTGTTGCTTAATAGTTTTTTTTTATTTTAAGAATATAATCACTTATTATAGATTGATTTTTAATATTTTAAACGTAAAGTCAGCAATATTTACGATAATGTAGAACTGACTCTAATTTATTTGAAACAAAAAGGGGAAACATTAAAATGTAAGTCCTTAAGGGGGTCCGCACATAAATTTTTGAAAAATGATCGATTTTGACTTTTTTGAATTTTTGAATAGTTTAAACATTTCTGCTTAAAATGATATATGGAAATACAATAATTAGAAGTATTTTTATTTATTTTTTTAAAAGGAAACCACTTTCCTTGGCGCGTGACAGGTGCTCCTCTAAGAGCACCTTTCTTTCATCATGCTTAATTTTTGGATGACAGCGCGATTTGTTTTGTATACAGCTAATATAACCTTTTTTTTTACACATAAATAAAACGATTTTTCTTTGAAGAAAGGAAAAGACAACTCAACACAGTTATTTTTTTTCGTTTGGTTTGTTGTTAAATGGGATTATTCTTGCTTGAACTTGCTAATTGTGAATTCTAATTTATTTATCCATATTTTTTTTCTGTTTAATCCACGTTTTACATTAAATTATTTATTAGTATTTTATTAACGACATAAACTATAGGGAGATCTAAAAAAATACTTATAAAACTCAAAAATGTTAACGTTTAAAAAATGAATGCTCAAAATGTTCCAGCTATCACATCAGACAGCACAGAAACTGTTATTCAAAGTGCTTCAAAACGAAAACTTATTTCAAACAACAGTTTATATGAAGATATGGAAGGAAGTAATGAAAAAAATGTTTTAATAGAATTAAATTTATTGAATAAAGCTTTATTGAATTTTGCTGTTTGTAAAAACTGTGGCCATTCTATCTCATTGGAGGCTTCTAAAAGAGATGGAATTGTGTATTACACGGAACTTTGTTGTAATTTTTGCGCAAAAAAGCATGGTTTCCATATGCCAACTAAATTGAAGAATAAAAATAAACTTTTGCACTCAAATATCAGATTGGTATTTGCTTTCAGATCTATTGGAAGAGGTCGTTCAGCTGCAGAAACATTCTGTGAACTTATGAACTTGACATCTCCACCTGAAAAATTTCGTACTTATACAGAATTGTTGTTTGACTCCTAAATTTACCTGTGAAAAATCAATGAGAAATTCTGTTGAAGAGGCAACACGAATAGAAGGTACCCGTGGCATTGCTGTTGCCTTAGATGGTTCATGGCAGAAAAGAGGATACCAGTCCCTCAATAGTATTGTTACAGCTACGAGTGTCGATACTGGAAAAGTTATTGACTTTGAAGTGTTTTCGAAACATTGTCGGTGCAAAACTGCATTTAATTCTGTTCATGAACCATCATGTATTGCCAACTAGAGTGGAACAAGTGGAGGCATGGAAGTGAAAGGTGTAACGGTGATATTTGAAAGATTCGAAGCTCATTATGGCATTCGTTACACAAAATATTTGGGTGGTGGAGATTCAAGAGGTTTTTCATCAATATTTGCCCTGAATCCTTATGGCACTCAAGTAGAAAAATTAGAGTGTGTTGGGCATATCCAAAAGCGTATGGGTATCCGTCCTTTGGATCTCAAAAGAAAAAAATAGAGGGAAGAAATTAAGTGCTAGAAGAAGCCTAAGTGGACGCAACCGACTCACCGACATTTTTATTTCCAAAATTCAGAGGTATTATGGTATAGCCATTAGAAAAAAAATTGGCAGTTATAGAAACTGCCGATAGAAGTGAAAACTTAGAACTTTTAGTATTAAAATTTGAAATTTCATAATGTTTGAATTAAAATTATCAACATCAATCTGGTTTTCACATCTATTGACACTCCGAGCAACAACTAAATGCATGTTTATATGGTTTTTTATTCTTCACATATATTACGGGCTGTACAAGATCATGACAAAATATAAATACAATTCAATTGAAATAACAATCATATCATTTATGGATAGTATTTGTATTTACTTAAATTTCAATGTACTTGATTTTTAACATTATTTTAATTGTTTGCATCATTGTCATCATTAATTTCAACAATATTTAGACTTTTTGTACTTTCAATTATTTCATTTTGTTCTAAAAATGATACAATAGGCTTATGGTAACTAAAGTAAGAAAGGAAAATGTTTGATTAAAATTTATCTAAGTATCGCGTAAAAACCGCATCGATCGTCGTTTTATATTTTGTAGTACTGAGTTTTCGATCACTGGATATATTTAAATTGTTTCATTTAGAAATTCAATTAGTGGTAGATTTTTATCACCTGCAAAGAAGTCTCCACTTAAAATCATCGGTACATTATCATATATATATTTCGCCAAATCTTTTTTCGAGTATTTCAGAACCTTCTTTTGAAAGATCATCAAATTTTTGAATAAAAATTGTTGTATCTGTCTCATAGATTTTCCAGGCGAAATATAAATGGCAACCATAAACATGTATTGCCCCTTCTCGGAATCGCAACGAGCAATGCACAGTATATACACATTGAACTTTTCACTAAATCCCTTCAACTTCACTTATAAGATATACACAGCACTATACGTCAGCTGTATAGCTACAGATATACTGCTATAAGCATTTTGATGACGCGAACTCACGAGATTTCACCCATCCAAAAAGTGTCTAAAGCGAACAGCACACTGCGCATGCGCCAGTCAGAGCATGTCGGTGACGCGAACACATAAGATTTTCCCCTACCAAAAAGTGCCCAACGCCGCTAAAGAAGTTTTTACTTCAAAAATTATCAATGATTTATACAACATGAAAACTGCTGTTTCGGCTGTTTATTTCCATCTTTTATCTACAAATGAGATCCCTTAACATGGATTGTGTCCCTAGGGTACAAATTCATGGTGCAAGTTTCAGAAAGCAAAAGCTGAATTTAACGAAAAGTATTATGATCATAAAAAACATACCCATGTTCCATCTTCCCTCATAAATGAAATTAAGCCAATTTTTAGAGATTTAGTTGATCCTACGTTATTAAAAAAATGTCTACATGGAAAGACTCAAAACCAGTTAACAATACCTTATGGTCAGTCATTCCAAAATCTAAGTTTGTGAAGTTAAAAACTCTAAAATTAGGGGTAAATATGGCAATTGCACAATTCAATATGAGCCCTGTAGCCAAATTAATCATTTTAAAACATTGTGGTATTGAATCAGGTTTTAATTGTGTGTCATGCTTCAAAAATTAGATGCCTGTAGGATTCGTGTAGCCCAACAAAAGCATTTTGAGATACAAAAAAAAAAAAAAAAAAAAAAAAGGCTAGATTGCTAAAAATAATGAAAAAAAGAAAATTAGAAGAGTCTTTTGTCGAAGCAGTGGTCAAAGAAAATGGTTCATATGCTTCTGGAAAGTATTAAAAAAGGTAAATCGTCAAAAATTACAAATTTTTACTTTGAAGCTTGTTTTCTCAAAATGCAATATTTTTCCTTTTTTGTACCTTTTTCTCAGAAACTAATTAATGTAAGGTCCTCAAATTTTCAGTAAGTATATTTTCAACATGTTTACACATTTACATGTAGGGGATAAGAAATACCTAGCAAACCGTTTTAGATAACACTTTTTTAAACTAAATTTTAGGGGGGGGGGGGAATTGGACATTTTTTTAAAAAAATTCATAATTTTTTTAATTTTTAGAAAAAAGACAAAATTCTCCATTAAAGTCTTATTAATAGTACATATAACCCACTGTAAAAAATTGATTAATGAGAAAAAAGTAGTTTCTGAGAAAAGGTACATAAACTTATGTAATTTAACATGGGGCTCCAATAGAAGTGCCGGACCCCCTTAACATGTGTGTTTGAATATGTTTATATACGTATATGCAATCAAACACATTAAATCCATTTATATATATATATAAACATCGTTACTTTAATATTTTAAAAATAAAAGCAACAATACTTATGATAATGTTGTAGTAATTCAAAACCATCTCAAAACAAATTCGTAACGAAGAATATTATTTTCGATGTTTACATTGTTTTCTGTCAGGATTTCTTAGACTCCGAAAAATAAAAATTACAAAATATTTTATGTATGTTAAATTTTGTCATCAAAGATCACAAAGGAGATATTCCATCGTATTTTTTGAAATTCCTCATAATTATTCTTTTAATATTTGTTCTTGGAAGCCTTTAACCTTTTAAATGTTTTAAAATGCTGGATGATTTAATTTTTTACTCGACGCCTGATTTTGTTTATTAGAATTTTCTATTACTTCTTAGATTTATTAAATTTTTCAACAAGATTATATTTTTTATTGGACATAGAATTTGAATCACGTAGTAGAATAATTCCATCCTTAAAAATATTTTTTTTAAATATTTCCTTTTATCAAATAATAGCAATACCTTCGAAGTACTTGAGCTACTCTTCATTTCCTCGTCAGATTTTATCACTTTAAGTTCAATCAAATGATCTTCAAAAAACCAACTAAAATGATTAAGACTCATTATTCGTTTTAGTTTTAGTGGAATTAAGTAAAGAATTCTGCATTGTTAAGTATTTGTGGAAAAAACAAAAACTTATATGCTAATTTTTTTTTTCAAAAATTAGCAATTATTCAAGTTTTGACTAAGCTCAATAAACTATTAAATAATTACAATTTTACAAATTGATTTTTTAATGAATTAATAGCACTGAAATATCAATCAAATAAATAATATTAATAATAAATGAAAGGGATACTTAAGCTATTTCAGAATTTTTTTGTTGAATTAATTCATATAATTGAAACCAACAGGAAATACTACAAGAAATTGATTTAAACAAATATCTTAAATAAGCTGCTCAGCTCTGATTAATGGCATAAATAATCCTCCTGACTCAATAGAGGAATGACTTTGTTTCCACAAAAATAATTATAATAATAAAAATATGCATAAAAAAACACGAAAAAGGTAATAAGTTTCAGTTTTAATTGCATTAATGTGGAAAAAACAATACTTAAAATCATCAAAGAAAAAGAAATGAAAAACTTACATTAATTTCGAAAAAATATAACTTAAGAGCAAAAAGTTATTAAAAATTATTGTATATGAAAGATCTGTCTGTTTCAATTAAATGTACAAAATTGAACGGACTGACGGATTTTATAATATCTCGAAATAAATTCAGATATTCGAAATTTTTATTACATTTACCACGTTTTACAAATGTAAGATGCAAAATAAAGAAATTATACCTATTAAAATTAAAATGAAAATAAATTTAAAGGTATGTTTAGAGGACCGTAATGAAAGATTTTTTTCTTTTGATTTCTTCATTTTAATACGAATCCAAAAGGTTTGTGTATTAAAATTGAAAATTAATTCTATTCTTTAGAATGTTTTTTATTGTATTTTTCTTACATTTGAAGACGTTTGTTCGATCGACAGTTGAAAATTGTCGTTGAAATCTGTAATTCAGAAAAACACAATATTAATCATCGAATATTCATTGATAAGATTCTCACATCGCGCCACATATCAACACTCTGCTGATCATGCTATTGATAAACAGTATCATTTGTTTGTTTTATAAGAATGCAAATGTTCTTTTTCGTTCTCGCGCCATTTTTCAGCTGATAAGTACTTTGTAGTTACGTATACTTTTTTGTAATGATTTGATTTGATCAGTTTGCTTTAGAACACAGCGAGCTTTCAATTACACCAAAAAGTTTTGACTCACACACTTTATTATTCAATAAAGATATACATGCTTTTCTTTTAACAAAAAAACTAATAGAATTCCAAATTTAAGCAATGTTACAACAATTGTTGCCAAAATATTAAAATTGACTCTTAATAATTTTGCATCTGAGAAGCAGAAAGTATTGAATTGATCTGAATAGTTTGTTGGCAATTGTTGTTTTTATTCTTTTTAAACTACTTTAATTTTTATCAATGTCCAGAATTCTCTAAAAACTTACCCAGATTTTCTTAAAATATTTTATAAACTAACAAGGAAATTTTTTGTATGTAAAACGATTATTAAAATTTTTTTTTTCTAAATGTCTTTTCAAATTTCTGTTAATAATTATAATTTATTAATATCTCTTAGGTTTTTTATATAATAAAAATTTCCTCAAATTCACCAAAGTAATTGGTGAATAGGGATTTAAGAAATGAATCATATTCATTTACAATCATGATTAAAGAAAAAACAATGTTTAAGTATTTCAATAAAGGCAGTTTTATTTCAATTAATTTGCAAATTAAATAACGAATATATATGCATCCAAATATGTATTAACTGAAAATTATTTAACTTTTTAAATAACAATTTTTTTTAAGTTCAAAGTATTATTTCAATGATAAATACATAATAAATATATCATTTGTTCATCATTCCTTTTTAATTACCTTTCTCCTTTAGAAAGATTTCTTCTAAAACATTGATATTATAAACATAAATTATTTTTAAATTTATAAGATATGATTTTGAGGTACAAGTAAAATAGTAAATTAAAATAAAATCTAAATAAAAAACAAAATAAACACAGAAATAATTTTTTCATCAATTTTATTTTACACACACACAGTTGAGTTTGAACATAATAATACACATCTGTAATAAAACAAGCAATAGGGCGACAGATATGTACTTAAAGTATTTTGTTTTAAAAACATAAAAAAGGAACATGTATAAATATCAGTGAGCAACAAATATTTAACAATAAATATATACACTATATACAGACAATACTGACGAGGATACAATAATATTTCGAATTCAACAAAATCATTCAATCTAAAAATGAATTTCTTGGTGGGTGTCTGGAAGGTGAAAAATGAAATAAAATGTTTCAAATGAATATATATTATTTTGTTAACTAAAATAAACAAAAAAGGAGCAAACACAAAAACATTGAAGTATTTTCAAAAACTTATTTTTGATGATTAATTATTTGAAATTATTAGATTCAATAATCTCCTTTTTCATATACCTATGATTTTAAAATTACATCAACAAAATATCTTTAAAAAAAAATACATAAATTCTAGGTTTCCAAATTTTTAAATTTAATATTTTGTAATAAAATTCTTTTCAATGGAAATACAACTAAATATCGATAAGAAAAAATTTGACTGAATAAATTTACAAATGAAAATTTATCCTAGCCCGTTAAGTAACGCCTAGATAATGATTATGCTTTTCAAAAGTTCTTCAAAACATCCAGTCCATACATGAAAAAATCATTCAAAACTACATAAAAAAATGAAATACAAAACACACTGCAATCAATCTAATTAAAAAAAATTCAGTCACAGACACATATATTTATCACAATGTGTTTTAAGTGAGCATGAAGTTACCGGTATTTGAAATAATGATAAAAAATGAATTTTAAAAGGCTTGCATATCTATCAACTAAAGATTTGGGATGCTTAATACTTTTCACTCCTCTTCAAGAGACAATCTAAATGAAAGTTTATAGTTCTAATTACTGTTCAGGTAAGGTTTTACATTACTCGGCAGTTGCTGGTAATCTAGATCTACCTCTTGTGCAGAATCCATTTGTGCCATCAGGTCCTCTTGGCATACGGATGGTCTTAACTGGAAGACTCTGCAGCAGAGATCCCATCGAAGACGTGGAGGTGGACACGAGATTCGAATCGGACAGCATCATCTGTTCCCTTCGTCTGCGCCAGGGGCTGAGAACATCAGTGGACTCGGCAAAACCTTTATGCAAACGATCTCTCGATCCATTGTGTCTGTTGGCCAAGGAAGCAAATGAGGAATTCGGATCATTGTAGATGACTGGGTGGTAACTATGTCTTCTTGGATATTTGCTTTCGAAAGGATTGCTGACAGGTGACGAGGACAAGTAACCAGAACTCTGAGAACTCACAGAGCCACTTGAACTGCGTCTAGATCTTTTCTGTTCAGATGTAGTATTTTCCTTTTCCAGAGATTTCTTATCGGCGTTGGAACCTTTTCTATTCTTCTTCTTCTTCTTAGGACTATCTTTAGCTCCTTCAGTTGAGCTTTCGGTCGTTAGAGTTTTCTTTGGACTCTCTGGATTTGCTTTATCTTTGATTGTCACTGATGTAACTGTGATCCCAGGAGCCTGGATGCTCTCCATAGCTTTTCTCGCAGCGGCGTGCTCTTCGAATTCAACAAGGGCACATACTTCAGATTGAAGGCTCGGATTCTTGGAGAGAAATCGTTTCACATCCGATGGAATAGATCCACCAGGTCTCAAGATTCTCACCAGAGCTATGTCTCCGCAATTGGAAAACATTTCGCTAACACTGTCAACAGAAGGCTTGTCAGAACTAAAACCAGATACGATAACTGATCTTGAAGAAACAGTCTCATCATAGTCAGGCAAAGGAGTCAGCCTCTTTACCTTAGTACCTTCGGGATTCAGAGCAAGTACAGTTGATTTCTGAATACTGTAGGCTACAGCTTTCCAGTTGCGACTCAGACTTCTTACTTTTCGGAAAGAGGCCAAGAGCTTCAGGCTTACATATCCTTCTTTATTGCGTCGAACATGCTTCAGAAGAAAGGGATCCTTCAGAATATTAGCATCGGAGAGGTAAAACTCTACCATCTTCAAAATAGCATTTGCAGTTTCTTCATCAGGGATTTCTGAATCGTACTTCTGCTCCGTACTTCCACACTCGATACCGGAATCCTTTGGGTCGGAATCCGACAAATTCGGTCCATCACTGTGGTTCCCACAAGAGGAGGTCTCATCATCCACATCGACCAGTTTCGTTGAAACCGGCATTACACTATCGATGTTTTCTATAGTGGCTACTTCAGCGGTCATTTTCGAATAGCAATTGCGTTAATCGAGAAATGGGAAAATTCCAAACGGGAAGATTCGAAAGAAGCAAACTTTAATAGATATCTTCTCTACTACTTCCCGAGGGAGGTGTGATGCTTGCTGCTGCAAAGATCTGATTATAGAGCGGGAACTGCGGCAACTCTTTTTATGCCTCTCAGATTGTACAGTGGGATGTGATTGGTCGACGAAAGGAACGAACGATCGCAGCCACGTCGTCCGGTATGTGAGCGGGAGACGGATTACTCATCATCAGATAATGACGTCACTTCGAAAGGTGATTTAGAAGCCCCAGTTCTTCTTTCGACTTCCAATAAGGCTTCTTGCATGCGTTGAATCAAATGACAATGAATATGTTATGAGAAATAAACAGGTGTGTGTCTCGCTCGGATAAAATAATTCCGAATTTGGGGATTTTTATTTTTTCTTTATTGTGAAGTTTAAGGAGATTTCTTTTGTCTTCAGACGCTCACATAAATCAAAGAAATTTACTTAAAACATTTTCACGCAGCAAAAAATTTGTACAAAAAATATTTTTCCAATTTTAATATATTTTCAACTTTGGGATTAAAAAGTGCTTTTTCGAAACCGGGGATTTTCTTTTTGTGTCACTTGATATATAATTAGGGGTCAAAAGCAAATGAGGGGCAGGGAAGTAAAGAAAGGTAGCATTTGATTTCATAAGAAAATTTATAAGAACATTTTTTTTCGATTTTTGTGGAAAAAAATTTTAATTCCGTTAAATTTAAAAAAAATATTTTTTTTATAAAAAACTTATTGGTTCCTCTTTTTCCCCCTTGTTTAAACAAGGATAATGACGTTTAAAATTATTTTAATATATTTTCATTTAATATTACAATCAAATAAAGCAAAACTTAAGTAAAAACGTGATTTTTTTCTGGGAAAATAAAACAACTAAATGAAATAAAATTAAGTGGATTTTGTGTGGCGCTAGTAGGCATTTAGAAAGGAGAAATTTATCAAATAAAATTTAAATCGATGCACTTAAAATATCAATCATTAAAAAAAAATTTAAAAACGTATTTTTATATATATTCTTATATGTGTGTACGCATATACTCTTATCTCAATCGAATACCTTAATGATTAATATTCGTTACAATTTTATGTAAAATTTATACTTCTCTCTTTTTACCTCTTCGTTGAAAAGATCCGAACAAGATATCAAATATTTATGTAATATAATTTTTGCGAAATAGTTACTCTGTTACAATTCTAAACAAAATTGATTTTATAGAATCAAAATCTAAGATCTTATAGCTAATTTTCTTTTAAAGTTTCATTTCAATATCTTTAAAAAATAAATTTTTAGACAAATCCAAATCAACGTTGCTTATAAAATGATATCTCCGATTAATTAAACAACAGATTCCTTTTTTCCGTTCTGACACCTTCAATAAAACATATCGTTGTATGAAACAAATTGTTAGAAAACAGTTTACAAATGCTGTGAAATATTTTTCTCTTATTAAAAATTATAAATATTTAATTTTACACATTTACTTTAAAAAGCATTGTCTCTCATTTATGGTACTGATCTCATGAAGTATTTTAATGTGTTTTTTTTCTTTTCAACTCACAATTTTGAAAACTTTTTTTTTTCAAAACCTTGTTTTTTTTTACTGCTTGATGATTTAAATGATTGAATGAAAAGGTAGTTCAATGGGTTTTTCGAAGCTTCAGATTCCCTTATTTTTCTAGAAAAGCGTTTAATTCGGCGTGGGCCTCTTTTTTTTTAAATATATTATATACTGAGCTTTGATAAAGTTATATTTCTCATTGCAAATTTTTATCTTCTTAATAAAATTAATATTGAAAAGTTAGCTTATTCTGATTCAACACTTGCTTGCGAGATAAAATTAATCTTGCAAATGAGTTAATCAGTTAAAAAGGTACCTTTGGAATTTAAAGAAATTATATTATTAGTGCTACCTGAAAAAAAAATTTTATAAAAGAAAGTAGAAAGCCTGCGTTTATAAAAAACAGATTTTTTTTACTCTTTTAATTTGTATACTTTCAAAAAAAAAACAATATAAAAAGATATAATTTTTCGTTTTTTGATAATCCTGATTGCCATTTAATTTTCACAGTTGTTAAAAGAAATAGATTTTTGAGATTTTTCATTTAATTAATATACAAAAATACAATAAATTAATAATTTTTTTCAAAATTAATACATTACATAATTCATTCCTGAAAGAACTGCTTTATTCGTTCAACCAATTCACTGATATATTTTGAAAACACAGCAGTATTCGGACATTATATCTTTAGATTATTTTTTTAACTTATTTATAATTCAACTTCTGCCACCCAATAATATATAATATATTTTATGTCCCTTTTAATTAATTTTCGTTGAACAAAAATATAGAAAAATTTACCTGCTAAGAATTGAAGAAATTGAACAAAATGGGGAAAATGTTATTTACAAATTTTAAAAATATTCGATGATTTTATTTTTTTTTTACATAAAATTAGCTTTTTAGGTAATTTAGAATTTGGTTCTTTACAAATAGAACGACATGTAAAGAATTATAATCTCTTTAAGGGAACCAGAACATCATACACATTAAAAAAATTGATTTTTGAATTTTAATATTAATATATAGCGCATTTTTTTCTGAATCTAAAAACGTTTTTCACTTATATGTTCGCTGATAAAATAACCTTAAAATATATATCAAAATAGTCATTTATAAAAATATAAACAACCATGCCTCTTTTCATACATTTTAAAAGGCAGTTCCTCTTGTGTTAAATGTATGTAAACCATTAATATGTTATTATTAAGAAAGGAACAACAATATTTTTCTCTAATGTCTCTTTTTTTAAAAAAAAAAAAACTACTTTTACATGAAAAAGAGGAATAAAAAATTCAAGATTTTCAAAACTTCAAAATTTTTCGTTTTTTCAGAGAAATCATACAATATACTTTTATCACAAAAAACTATTTAAGTATATTTTATTCATTGTTTTATACATGTATGTAAAATATTTTGCATATTCAAGAAATATTTTTGTTAAAAATAGTACCTAAATGAAAATATGTTTGATAATCTTATATATATGTTCATGTTCAGCTATATCAAAGGAAAGAAATTTTAATTTAAAATTACTTTCATAATTCTAGAGTATTCTTAAAGTATCATTATGAGGTATATAAAAAATAGGCAGGAAAATATTAGTCAGTAGTATGATTTGGGAAAACATTGCTGCTTTTTTAGTTTTTTTCACTTTTTCTCCAAAACATAATTTTTTACACTTTTAAAAAGGTGTAACTACCACTACTAAAGGTGTTTTACCACTACATGGTTCCAGATTTTATACTTCTATACGGGTTACATGTGGATATAGTGAACCTATTTTTTTAGTGTAAATAGTATATAGTTTTTGAAAAAATAGTTTTATGTATAAAAAAGAGGGAAAAAATAAAAAATTTCAAAATTACAAAGTTTTATAATTTTTTTAAAGAAACTATCTTAATTTTTTATAAAAAAAAGATACGTTCATTATACTTTGTGTGTTGTTTTACATATGTACAAAAAATATGTTGCATATTTAAGAGATGCTTTTAAAAAAAGGGTATTTAAACATAAGCATGTATTATGAGATCTCAAAAATTATGTCCAACTTAAATTAAACAAAAAAATTGTTTTTACTAAAAAATTATTTTTGTATTTCTATAGAATGATTAAAACATCCTTATTAAGATTACAAAAAAATCTAAGCTCTATATGAAATTTTTAGAGATATATGTCCCATAAACAAAGAGTATTAATTTTGGCATTTTACTCTTTCAAGCATGCCCTGGTACCCTTAAATATCTGTTAAAAACTATTATTAATTCTTTTTTTTTTGTTGATGGTCATTCTTTTCCAATAATGTTTATTATTCCAAATACATTTACGAACTCAGTAGTTTGCAGGGTATTGCAGTAACTTAAAGTTTTGAGAATTTATACAAAGTTTATTGCGCTCATAAAACTAGGTTTATGTGGTTAATTACTTTTTACTTTTATTTCAAGAAAATATTCAACGTCAGTCATACATACTGTTACGTATTACTTTGACAGCAAATTTCATTGCTTGACGTTCTGTAAGACTTATTCGGTAATAATTCTATTTCATTCACTTTCTTATTGCTTTTATATAGTCTTGCGATGGATTTAAAAAGAGAAATGACGTCCTGAGCATGTTTACTTTTTAGAATTTGATTGAAATTTCAAAATGAAGAATTGTCCAACACGTGCATATTGCAAATATGATTCTGAAAGACGCATTAAAAGATGAATTGAAACGTCTAATTTAAGTTTAAGAACTTATTTATGAAGTTAATTTATGCTGTCTGTGGAAATCAGCTTCTTTTTTGCAGATGCCCCATTTAGCCCCATTTATTTTCTCAAATTATTAACATGAAAAATAGTAATATACTACTTTAATTTTAAGTACATAGTAAATAAACTGTTCTATTATAATAATTGATTTAATAAACAAATTATTATTAATTATAGTTTTAACTGGTGTACGTAAGCGTGATTTTTCATATTTCAATGTGTTATTCAGGTATAATTTTGTAGTTTGCAAAAAGCATGTTAATTGCGTTTTTTGAATTTTTACCATTAATGTTTGTTAATATTATGGATTTTTTTCATTATTTGAGATGCATTATTCTATTATTCTTGTTATGAAAATACTACGAATTAACTAAGGATTAGTTAGAGCTGTGTATACAGAATACATTATTACTACTTCTAATTATCATACTTCACATTTCGGGGGAGGGGGGAATATTTATTAAAACATTCTTTTTCTATGTTCTGAAAAAACAACAATGACTTTTCATTTCATTTTATTCTTTACTGAGTGATTAAATTCCGTAATTAAATATCCATTTAGTATTTTTTGTATCAGCTCAAAACGATAAACAAAACAAAACTCAGTTTAGTGATTTAATTAAATATGATTAAAGAAATTTAGTTAGAAATCTTCCTTTTGTCATTTGATTTCCAACATTTTTTAACACGTTTGGTATAGTTATTTTTGAATTGCATATATATAACAAAGAAAAATTGTGAAAAAGAAATAATTACTAGAATTGAATTCCAGTTTTTTTTTTTTTACTGTTACATATTTGTTTATTATTAAGAAGTAAAACTAGATGTAATGTTACTATAAATTAGTATTTGCTATCTAAATCCACCCCCCCCACACACACATATTTTCATTGTTCAATAAAACATTTTGTGATATGCAATATCGAGAATGGAGTTATAAAATTTAACTAATCAATGCTTCTCTTTAAATTTTCAAACACCAGCATGCAAATAATAAAGTATAACTATATTGAAATTTTATTAAGTCAAAACTTGATAGTAATAAATATTTCATATAAACATATAAAAACTTAATTTCAGCATCATAATGAAAATGTTTTGCTTTAACATTGTTATGACATATGCCTATTATATATACAGTGGACCCCAAAAGTGTTCATACACTTGCAATTTCCTATCAAATTTAATGTTTTCGACTAATAAAAATTAATATATTGTAATTGTAATTCTTTTTGTGATATCTGCAACTTGTTTTTAATAGAATGACTTAATTATTTTTTTTAAAAATAATATAACTATTATTTTTAGAAATTAATAATCAAAAAGCTATTGAAAAATTACGCCACAAAAGTCTTCGTACACCTAACAAAAATCTCAACTGAGCTTTAAATATTGTATTTTTTTCTTACTTTAGTACTTAGTAGGATATCTTTTAGTGTCCACAATAACTTTTAAATGTTTTGGTATAGATTTAATCAGTTTTTGTAATTTCTGCATCGGTTTTCCTCCATGCTTCTGTTATTATTGTTTTTACTTCCCATCGTGTGTTTATATGTCACGTTTTCTTTTTTTTTAAAAAAAATTCCCACCAAATATGCTCTACTGGGTTAAATAAACTGATTGAGGAGATTTTTTCTGAATTTTGAGGCAGTTCTTGAGACACCAGTCGCATACATTGAGAGAAGTGAGCTTGGTGTCATTAGCTTGTTAAAAAATGAAGTGGTCTCCAATATCCAAATTTTGAGCAGCTAATTTAAAATTCCTCTAAAATATTTAAATAGAGCTAATGATTCACAATACCTTAAAAAAACCCAAACTACCTAATTTTAAAGTCGATTTACACCCCCACGCAAAAACTTCTCCATCTCCATGCTGAAGCATGGAGGTGGAGGAGTTCTTGTTCCACATAAGTTCATGGGATTAAATTCCTCATTTTTTCATTTACAAACTTTTATATGCCCATCAGAACCAAAATATTTAATTTTCCGACATTCCAATCTATGTGATGTCAATTTTGAATGTTCTGAAGCTTAATCTCAAGAATCAAATTGGATTAATGAACCATGGAGATGGAAGTGTTCTTGCGTTGAGGTGCAAATTGGCCTCAAAATGAGGTAATTTGGTATTTTTTGATGGTATTGTGAATCATCAGCTCTATTTAAATATTTTAAAGTGAAATTTTGAATTATACGGCGAAAATTTGGATATAGGAGACTAATTCATTTTTTGACAGGATATTGACGGCAAGCGCTCTGCTCTCAATGTACGCCGCTGGTGTCTCTATAACTGTCCAAAATTCTGAAAATACCTCCTCAATCAGTTTATTTAGCACAGTAGAACATATTTGGTGAGAATTTTTTTTTTAAAAAAAAGAAAACACTACATATAAACACAAAATGGGAAGTAAAAACAATAATAACAGAAGCATGGTGGAAAACCGATGCAGAAATTACAAAAAACTGATTAAATCTATACCAAAACATTTAAAAGTTATTGTGGACACTAAAAGATATCCTACTAAGTACTAAAGTAAGAAAAAAATACAATATTTACAGCTAACTTGAGATTTTTGTTAGGTGTACGAAGACTTTTGTGGCGTAATTTTCCAATAGCTTTTTGATTATTAATTTTTAAAAATAATAGTTATATTATTTTTAAAAAAATATAATTATTTTCCGCTTTAATTCTAAGAAAAACAATATAAAATTTTCTCTTTTGTTATGCATCAACGTTTTTTTATGAATTGAGAGTGCTGCAGTAATAATTAGAAATCTATGAAGAGTTTTCTAAAACTAAAAAAAGGAAGAAATGAAGCATTAAAGGAAGAAATGCCATAGTGTCTCTAGTAATTGGATTCGCAATTAGATTTATTGCAGCTATAACGCCTTCTTCTGAAAAGGCATTTTTTTTTATCAGCACACACACACACACAGACGACATTTTCAAATTAAATACTCTTCAACCTTTGGAATATTCATTCTTATTTTCCGCATCTAATATCCATGTTTTTTATACTTTTTTTTAAAAAATCCGTTTTTAGCGTTGCCTTCAAATTGATACAAAAATGATTTCGATTTTTGAACCGTTGTAATAAACATTCTATATTTTTCTTAATTTTATCAATAAAAAAGCATCTTTTCTTTCATTTAGTTTAAAAATCTGATAAACTGTAAGGAAAGACAATATACTTCCTACATTTAAAAAATCAGCAGTTTTATATTTTACATATTCAAATTTTTCTGAATAAATATTTTATTCTCATTATTTGGTCGATTTTTAACACCAAAAATTTTTTAGTGACTGTTTATTATGTGTAATAAGAATATATTGATATTAACAATATTCAGACAGATTATGTCCTCATGATTTTTTTTAATAGGGTAATTCAAATCCTCCCCTTGCATTATTAATATTTGAGGTTAATAAGATAATGATGGAGATCCTGGAAGCGTATATTTCTTCCTCTTTTTCCTGAATCAATGCATAATAGTTAAAATTTCAAAAACAGTTGCATATTTTAAAATATCTCTTAACTGAAATTTCATGAATGTCGGCTTAGATAAAAGAGGATATAAACTTTTTAGAATATAGATAACATTTTTATCTCTGATGATTTTATTACACAGGAAACTTATTTATCCAGTATTCTTGAAATAAAATCTTACCGAAGTAGTTAGATCCAGCTGATAATTTGAATAACGCACAAATGAAAATCCTCACTGTTACAAAAAAACATCTATATTCCACCAATAGAAATCGAGAAATAATTTTTCATTTTCTATTTTGAATTTACTATTATCTCCTCTTTCTAAATTACTAATTTTAAAAAGTTGTACTCAGTATCATGTAGGAAAGTGTCAAATAATTTTAAACTATGTTATGGATAGCTCAGACACGAGTATTTATTTTTTGAAGGAACATAAAAGTGCTTACACCTAATTTTTTACTAAATAAAAAAAGCTATTTATCTATCTATTTAATCAATCGAAATGTGTGCGTGCGTGTGTGTGTGTGTGTTACCGTATAACACGTATTTTTAACACAAAAAATGGGTTCGAAATTTACGGGTGCGCGCTGTGTGCCCTGTATAAAAATGATAGCCTTCAAAATGAAAAAAAAAAAGAGATGAGCATAAGAAATTAGACAACTACATATATCAAAATTGTGCTTATAAAGAGAAATGACATATTTTTTTATGAAAAGGAATTGTTGCTATAGAAGTATGCTGTTTTTTTAAAACCTGGGATAATAACTTTAAAGATTAAAAAAAAAGATAAGCATATAGAAAAAAAATTAGACTTCTACATATTTTGAAATATTGTTTATTTAAAAAAAAATGAGACACTCCCCTTGTGAACTTAAAGGGTTGTAGTTTTAGAAATATACTACTTTTTTTTCTAAAGCTTCGAATAATACCTCGGATAAATGACTTCAAAACACAAAAACATTGTATATTCACATTTTAGATTTCTTCGTAAAAAGGTGGGTGCGCGTTATACTGCGAATAGATCTACAAATTTAAAAAAGCGCATCTTTAAAGTACAGGTGCGCTTTATACGCTGGATTTTACTATATATGTCGAGTGAAATTTGAGTGAGAAAACATTGATTAAAATATAAAGCAGATCTGCTCCAAATTCAGCTTTATAAAGTTTCACTTCATTTAAAAATCTTGATTTTTAAAAATTGCTATAGGAAAACCACATTCTTCATCCGTTTTATAACACCAACTTAAAAATAAAAAAATATATATTAAAACGTTTACAAAGAAATTGCTAATTATTTTTTATTTTCCATTTTTTAAATTATTTTCTTATTTTAAAATCGAACATATTAAAAAGTACAGAACCACAACACTCTTCATAAAAAGAAATCGAGAGTTTTCGAGAATTTTTGTGGCGGGAATCTCTAGTGTAATCGCTAATAATGATTAATAATGTTCTCAAATACCACTTCTCTTAAAAAGATTAAGTCGAAGAACCACCATGGATTGAAAACACTTAAATGATTAGCATACTCGCAGGTGGTGCAATACTTTTACGAAATGCGTAGTTCGAGAAAGTGAGAAAGAGAGAGACGAGCACTCTCTCCTCCTTAACTGTGAAGTTGAATGAAAGTGCTGTCACGCATCTTTTCATCTACGCGTTAGCGACATTTCAGTATGATAAGATAACTGAAAGAGAAAGTGTCACATGTATTTGGGAATGATCATTTAGGCAGCAGGTGAAATCTTATTACAAGATATCTTAGTATTAAGTGTTTATATGAAGGTCGAATTCCCCCCCCCCTCGATTTGCCATTTTGTTTATGTATCATGTCTCAAAGGATTAGAAATATTAATTCGAAGCTCACCTGAAACAATTAGATGTCTAAATAAATTTTTTAAATATAATTTTGGAAGGGGTAATTTCAATAATTTTTATGCATATATATTAATGCAGGGGTGGGCAATTATTTTGGCTCTAAGGCCACATTGTGGAAGCGGAGGAGATCGGAGAGCCGTATCTTTTTAAAATGATTGCATTCACTGCATCTCAGAAGAGGCGAAAATTGTACCACAAAAATAAATAAATATAAGTAACAAGTAATATAAATAAAAAAAATTTAAGTCAATTTCTACTTAGGTCAACAAAGAAAAATTTTATTTTAGTTACTTTATATTAAATAGTTACAATTAATATAAACATATATATACATATGACAGAATCACAACATTAAGTGACAAAATAGAAAGAGATTATCCTTGAAATTTTCCATTTTTCTTTCCATATATGGTATGGGACTATTTTTTTTCTTTGTTACAATTTATTCATTATTGAATTTAATTTTTCAAATAAAGTAGTATAGTAAAAAGGTAATCACATTCTCAGAAATTAGGCCATCCCTGGTGGGATTCGAACCCACGACCTTTGGATTATAAGTCCAACGTACTACAAGGACACAACGAACGATTTTCCTTTCTATATATGCTGTTGAATTGTTATTTTTGTTACTTTTCAAAATTTTTAAATTTAATGAATGAATTAATATTTGAAAAAACTGTATTAACACCAAGTGTCATCCACTCTAGTTTCTTTTTGAAAACTATAGATTTATCTGAGATCACACACTTAATTAACTGAACGTGAGAACTATCTTGAGCAAAATGGCAATAACTGATCTCGTGTCATTGATTTGAAATAATGATAACAAAATAAAAGCGATTAAGTTTTTCGCAAATATTTTTGATATTTTTGTTTTATAAACGGATGCAACATATGATTTTGAATTTAAGGTATGTACAAAAAATAAAAAATAAACTTTTCACTCGCCAAATTTGGTGATTTTTGATTTGTTAAAAAAGACACCCCTTTTGCTAGTATAACTTAAGGGCAGGGT